>JYFJ02002241.1:0-60362 GCA_000934665.2 Catajapyx aquilonaris
CTGTATGGATCTGGGAGCCGGACATTGTTGGATTGTTGCCCACAGGTGGTAAGGCCTCTTTGGCTAATTACACCTGCAATTCTTTTATCTAGGGCCAAGGTTGTGTGGGTGATGCGAGTGGAGTGCGCTGTCATGTGCTTGGCGCTGGGTGACGACGTGGTCACTTTCGAGTTGCCTGGAGGCTGGGCAGTACACGTAGTTGTGGGTCATCTGTACTGACTGGTGGTTGTCGGTCGTTGGAGGGAGACTGTACCGATAGACGAATGGTAATGATATTCCAGTGGAGGGATCGAAATAGTGTCATAGATGGGAACGTACTTTGTATTGAGAGTACGAGTTGGTGAACTTGAATGGGTTCACTGATTGTTGCGGGCCGATGCTGTAGTTGCGGCAACGTGCCTGTGGAGTCATGTCAAGATTATTTGGATATACTGTAATGGGAAGTTACATAGAAAGTTGACTTGATCACGTGTTGATAGAAGGTCGGACCAGAATGGTGGGTCACATGTGTGTCGGCTGGGCCACATGGACGGCTGGAGGGCAGTTACCATCACTCCACAAGCCGCACACCCCTGACGAGCCCCAAGTAAGGGCGAAACGCGTCGGGTGTTGTTTGTGAGTAGTGGGTGCTGATGTGATGTAGGTGATTCTGCAATATAGTTACTTGAGCATAAGACGCAGTCTCTCCAGTTTTTTCACCTAGAATTCCACACTCCCTGATTCTCATACCTCGTCAGAGCCTACACCAGAAGGTGGGTCACATGGTGGATCAGGCAATTGTATGCTGATGGACGCTCGTTCATGTTTTGGATGAGTGGTTGTTCATATCAGGTTTACCTGATGTGAATATCGTCGTTAGGGACGACGATGACACTTGGCTACGTTGTTGAGCGTAGGCTGAGGATCTTGATTCTGTCGAGATGTGACCGTGGCCAGTGACTGTGTCATTGCTCCATGGATGCGAGCATCCATGCCCCGTTGATCAGTGAAATCCCTTGGTGGGTACCTACGGAGGGGTGGTGGTCGCCCAAGTTTGGGTGACATCACTTAGTGGGTTGTTGCAGGACTCTCTGGTCAAGGAGTCTAGACACCTGACAGTAGGAGATGATGAATATGGCTTGTATGGAGCCGGGGGCGAATTTTGATGTACCTAGAAGTATGGTTAAGTCAAGACTTGGTGTTGCTGGTTAAAAGGAGGGGGTTTTAGGGTCAATGAACTGACGCCGGTGTAAAGGTGGGGTGACAGCATTGTTGGGTCAGCATTGAAGCGCCTAGCAGTGTTACTCGTGCCTAAATGGGGAGCTGGTATGCTCTCGCGCGAGGTTCTAGGATCCGGAACAACCGTACCAAGCTGGTGACATTAGGGATAAAATTCCGCAGCCGCCGAGAGGGTTGTGATGGCTGTTGGAAGTGGTGTCATTTCCAATGGGGCTGGCCGTTTTTGAGTCAGAAATGGGTTGGCATGGATTCTGGCCAGAGCCAGTTTTACGTAGATGGTGATATTGGTTAGCAGGGGAGGACTCTGTTGAAAAAGAAAAAAAAAATAATTAGTAACAGTAGTGATGATCACATGGTCATCGTGTGGTATTGGACACGACGATGAGGTGGTTTGAAATAGCAATTCTTGCATAGTGCAACAATTGTGGGAAATGGAAGATGTAAAAGTAAGATGGAAATCTTACGGATTTTTTAAAACAATCTGGATAGCCCTTGCGCAATTGTGCATGGGTACTCAGAGAAGACCGTACGGCAAGAGGAAGAGGCGGAAACGTGCTCCAGGGTGAGGACCGGGATGCTGAGGAAGAGAAGAAGACGGACTGGGCGGACGCGGCTGAGGACCAGGAAGCTAAGGAAGGGAAGAAGACGGAGTTGGAGATGCAGGTTGGTGGCAGGAAGAAGGATGTGGAGGAGAAGATGTTCGACTTTTGCAGCACCTGTCCAGACATTTAGTTAGCGAAAATACGACTGTGACATGTCCGTTCAAGAATTATACTAGGGCTTATAATAACAAGTCATCTTATAAGTCACATGTGCGCAGGCAGCATAAGAGCACTACTTTGTGAGATGTTAAGGCAGACTTTCAAGTATGGGACAAGCATGCAAGTTCAGGTCAAGCAGAACAGACGTTTGACACTAGCACAGATATGGAGATCAACTATGACAATAGTGACGTATATAGTGAAACTGAAGATCAAGATTTTCACAAAGTTGATGTTCATGCATGTAATAACACCGTTTGGCGGTTTTATTTGGAATTGCATGCAGATCAACATGTTCCAAACAACAGTGCAGCACATATTTGATGGAATAGGGAGTCTTGAAAGGCTGTCAAATGACCATGTAACTAACATACTGGCTTCAGTGTTACGAAGGCGCGAAGTTTCATCTGAGATTAGTAGTAGCATCATCACGGAAGTCACAAGCAGCAATCTGTTTCCCAATGCTCATTCTCCTTCAGGAACTCTGGTTCTATGTAGTCCATGTTAGACTCATAAAACTTGTTACGTTTGTGACAGGACTGCAGAGTTCATTGAACTGAGCCATTGCAGGACAGAAAGTCGCTCAAATGCTGCATAATTATATCCATATCCATATATCCATAAGAGCCAAATCGGCGCCAGGTCCGGATTATATATCTAACGCGATGTTGAAGGAAAGCTCCTCGAAGATGAGAGATGTTCTTTTTGAAATTTTTGCGAAATGTATATGCGAGCATTCCTGCCCAGATGGTTGGGCCGAAGCAAAAATTGTTCCCATATTTAAGGCAGGAGATGGTTTGGATCCAAATAATTACCGACCCATTGCCCTATTTAACAATACTTTTAAGCTGTTTACTGCAATTTTGGCACTCAGATTACGGAAATGGATTGAGACATTCCATTTGATCCCTGATTGGCAAGCAGCCTTTTGCAAAGGCCGTTCGTGCCTGGACCATCTCTTTACCTTACAAACCTTGATTAATAAATATCTGAGTAAACCTAAAGGAAAATTATATGCGGTATTTATTGACCTGTCCAAGGCTTTTGATTCTATTCACCATAAATTACTTTTTTGGAAATTGGCCCAACTAGGCATGAGTCACAAGTTGCTCATGCTTTTACAAGAAATTTATAGCAAAATGAGAATTGTAAGCCACGAACTAGCGCAGGACTACATTCCGATTGTCCAGGGCCTGCCACAAGGCGAATCGATGAGCCCAACTTTATTTAACCTTTTTCTATCGGATATGTCGGACTTTTTGTTATCACATGACGCAAATGGTGTTAACCTTGGACTGGGTACGCCAGACATAATTTTTTTAGCTTTTGCGGACGATATTGTTCTTCTGTCTGACAATCCGCTATACTTACAACGTAATTTAAATGCAGTGCGTGCCTACTTTGGAAAAAATTCCCTACAGATAAATCTGAAGAAGACAAATATTCTATGCTTCCGACGTGGCGGAAGAAATCCAGACCGCCCTTTTTGGTGGGGTGAGACACGGATAACCCCCTCTAACACGTAGATCTACTTAGGGGTTCCATTCACTATATCAGGGAAATTCAATGTAGCAGCTCAATATTTTAAAACCAAAGCCTTGGCTGCGATAAATTCAATGTGGTCGACCCTAATAAAGCTAAAAATTAGAGATATCCAGGTTGCAATCAGGCTATTCAATTCGAATGTTCTCCCCATAATCACATACGGCGCCCAGATCTGGGGCCCGCGGTTCTCCTCGGTGATGAACCAGGTTCGGTTGACCTTTTTAAAGAAACTTTTGAGACTGCCCAAGAATACTGCTTCATATTTTGTCTACCTTGAAACTGGACAGACTCCTATCTCTCTTATATTAATAAAGCAAACTGCGAAGTTAATCAGTAAGTTTAGCCAAGCTAAGCAGGGGACTATATTACGCAACGCGTTCGACTATGCCACAATCTCAGACAAACCAAATTGGCGCAACTCGTATTCAGTTCTGTTGGCTCAATTGGGGTTATCCTGGCAGGACCGATCTTACATCGTTACTGTTCAAGTCCAAACAACTTCTGAGTCAGCAGCTCCTTGCCAGCCTCCAAGATACACATAGATACCAACATTACAGGCAGATTAAACACACACATGAAATTGAAACGTATTTTTTATATGGTTTGCCACTTTACACGCAAAGAATGTTAGTTAACCTAAGGAACAAATCCCCATATATCCCAATCAACCACGAGGTATCTGTACAAATTGAAAGTGATGACAATTGTAGTTGGTGTAACTGTAATACTCAATTAACGACCCTCCATGTTCTATTTGAGTGCCCAATATTTGAGACCCCACGGAAGAGTTACTTGAGTGACCTTTCTATTGTATCCTCGGAATTGTTACCATTTGTGTTTGCCGATTTGTCCAAAGTCCAGATTTATGCCCTTTTTTCTTTTTTCTCAAATGTTGTAAAACGTATCCAACTGTGTGGTTAGTATGGCGATGCTCGGTGGTTGTGTCCCCCTAAAAATGGCCAATAGGCCAGCTAATGGGGTAGAATAAATAAATAAAAAATAAATAAAAATATCCATAAGAGCCTGCAGTCTTTAAGCCCACTAATTGATCACATCCATAGTGGAAGTTGCTATAAGAACAATCCACTCTTCAAAGATAATCCAAATCCACTTCAGATTATCTTGTACCAAGATGCATTTGAAACTGTGAACCCTATTGGGGCAGCTCGGGGGGGAAAAAAACAAACAAACATAAAATGTTGGCAATATACTTCCCGCTTGCAAATATTCCAAAGCATTTGCGATTCTCCCTGCGTGTAATTAGGCTGGTGATGCTAGTTCGAGAGGCAGATGCCAATGCAGCAGGGCAGCGCATGTTATTTGCCAGATTGCTGCAAGACCTGCAGGTTCTCCAGAAGTCAGGTGTGGGCATCAATGGGAAGTCAGTGCTTGGGACTGTCCATTCCATTTTGGGGGACAACCTGGGAAGCCATTACGTAGGAGGATATGGCATGAACCACTTCCTCGAGCATAGGATTGAGAACTTGGCTAGGAAGCCCTCAGCTACAGTAGTAGGCGCCTTGTGGTTCCCAAGCCACTTCCGGTTTCATCACCCTGTGCTGAACCCTAAAGTGACTTGGGACCCACAGGATGAGGCACGAGGTTGGTGGGCCAAGGTGGGCCAATCCATGCATGCCATTGTTGTCATGCCATTGTTGACCAATCTCCAAATATACATGCCATTGTTGACACGGAGCGGGTGAAAACAATAGGATCCTTGGAGCAAGCCAACCTTGTCATCCTGCCACCCCCAGATGAGGGCAGGGTCAACCCTGTAGTTACATGCATTGTTGGCATTGTTGGCATCATAGGTGTGCTGCATGCTAATTGTTGTCGCATGCCATTGTGGATTGGTGAGGCCAGCTCAGAGAGAATGATCCGGGCCAAATGATACAGGACAACCAGATAGGCAGGCCCAAAATATGCATGCCATTGACACCTCGTTTCTGCCACGAGAAAACAATGGGAGAGGGCAGGATCCACGTGCCCTTGGGAGGAGCCATTGAAGGCACAATAGAATAAAAAGAGGGATCCGAGTGGGAAGGAAAATATTATTGTGAAGAAAAAAACAAATAAACTCTCCAGAGAAATTATGCCCATTTTTATACCAGGCAAAACAGGGCTTCCACCTTTAAAGTGCCCAAAATATTTTAACAGTGTTGCCAATTCAGGGCGGATAAACCCAGTTTCCAGCCACAAAAAAATCGACTGATGACCCAAGTGTTAAACCTTTATTTCTTTTCCCATACATTCTTTATACCTTCCATTTGTCACATTTTTTGTTTTGTCAATGGTGAGGAATGTAAAAGGTTTCTTATTCCAACAACGCATACACTCTGTTTAAATTCTTGAAAGTTGTCGGAGCAGTGGTCGCGAAAGATCATGTTCAGGTTGCGATCGCAGACGGGAAAGACGAACAAAATGTTGGAATTGTCACGTATGAGCGCGGCGGGAATTCGTGTATACGTCTGAGCCAGATACAGGGTGTGGGTATTACGATGTCGCCCGTGGGTGAAGGCATCCATAATAATTCTCTGTTGTTCCAGCATGACATCGTCCAAGATTAACAGTTGGGGGCCATGTGGTGCGGAGGAGGGGAGCGGGGGCTCGTCAGTAAATACCAATCTATGCCCTTTGTTTCAGAACAGGATTTTCGGACCGTCGCCTGCGCCTGTCCCGCGCTGCCCCTGACCCTGCCCCTGCTCAGGATTCGGCTACTGCCCCTGCTCGGGGATTCGGCTACTGCCCCTGATTCAAGGGAAGAGGCAGCCATCCCCGCCCCTGGCCTCATGGATCATATTCATCGGTATGTGTGCTGTTCAAGCAAAGTGGAAAAGAGGAAACTCATCCTTGCTTGATTGGTGCCGGTAATTTAATACTTATTATGTCAATCCACCCCACCCCACAAGAGCTCAGTCAAAAATAATTTTATTTTCATATTCAGGTACAAGTCCATATGACTGTGAGTCATTTGTCATAGTTCTAGACAAAGTAATGGCCATCAAGGGCATTGAAAACTACCTACAAGGAATGGTGACATTGATGGCCACATATTATGTGTTTGGGCTATCCTATCCCGCCAGTAGTTCAACCACTCTTGAATTCATTCAGCGGTAAGTTGACTGTTTTAAAAGTATATCTTGAAATGTGTGCTTATTTGTGTTATTGTAATTGACAGATTCTTCCTGGGGGATTAATCCGGAGCGCGGGTCGAAGAGCCACACTCCAGGAGGGCGCAGTAGGAGTGGCGTGGACGCCAAAATTCTCAAACTCATCAGTCTACTGAAACAAAAGACATGGCAGCTGGATGCCATGCCCTTGACCCAGCACTAGTACTTCTGTTGTGATTCGTGTGACCGACTGTTACTAATGAATTGATGAACAGTTGTCCAATAAATAATTTGCCTAAACACTGACCACATTTCGTGCTATTTTTTTTTTTACAGTGTACTTGATACAGTAGCCCTGCATGAAGATATAATATTATATGCCATCACTTAGCCGTATTGAGACACTGAAACTGGGAAATTATATATATGTAGTGCAGCATAAAAAAAGATTTTAATACTTATTACTTTATGCTATTTATAATAATGAATGGTTTTTAGGAAGAGTGAGAATGAGGCGTGTGGCCAACAGGGAGCATGGAAGCAGGCGTCCAGAGCCCAACGCATGGGGAGTAAGGAGGGAGTCGAATGCACACACTGCATTAATTGGCTGTAACCTTTTTGAATAATAATTGAAAATATTTGAAATTTTAATTTGACTTGACCACCCTTTATTTCCAACCTTGCCCGCTTCACTATCACTTTGAGTGGAGGCCACCCTGGACTTTAAACCAGAAAAGTTGTTAGTTCAGGAGCCACTCACAAATGGTGAGAATGAATGGCTCTGGAACTTTCGTATATCGTAGCAATACTAATTGATATTTTCAGACATAAAAAAAAACCAGGTGGGTACAGTGCCATAAGTTATTCTGGTTGCTGCACTGCTGGTCAGAAAAACAACTTTCACTTGAAAAAGGCAGTACAACTAACAAGAACCAGTGATCTACAATCTTAGTAATATCTCCAGGAAACAAACTCTTACTATGTTTTCATTCGGGCATCACAGGGGGACAACACCTTCCGAGATTGAAAACCAGGAAGGACGGTCATGAATAAAGTGTCAAGACCTGAAGAAAGTGGTTTCATATTATGTCATGTCATATATTATTACTCTTGTAGATGAAGCTTGTAGATCTCATATACACAGCACTATTCAGTCAAATTATGTCTAACATGTCCAAAAATTAGATGTGGAGAAAAAGGTGCATAATACATATATGTGAATTTCATTTGCCTTCTTGTAGAATGCTCAAGAGACCAGAAGTTAACTTCTTATCAATTCACAATTCACACGGTGTCAAGTGACAAGACTCCCGCGGCAAGCACACCGAGAGAACCAATTAAGAAAAAAAGCACGACTTGCACCCCGCCATCACGGGTCGGTTGCCATCACCGGCACCGACCAAATACTACACTTTGACATCATTGATAAGGACCTTATATATGTGTACACATGACGGCACAGGCATATGCACGACCTCAGTAAGATAGCCAGAATCTTGCACAGCCAAATGTCCAGCTCTTTGCAGACCACAGTTGCCCTTCCCCTGGCAAAGAGTGGCTGCCCGTAAAACATGGAAAGTCTCCTTCAAAATACCTGACATCCAACTGGGTTTTCACCTGCTTGTACCGCCGGATCTTGTTGCACTACACTGCGCAAATAAATCCGCTAACATTGTGTTATCAGCATCTCTCACAGCCAAAAGAAGGAAAATATGATCAGAGACCTCATAACCGGAGCTCGTGAAGTGAGCATACATGACATCCAAACACTTCAAAAGCATTATGGAAACGAGGTTTGGCACCAATGCTGCAGGTGACAGACACAAATAATATTAGTGCCGCATGGCAACATATTCCTTCTCAATAAGGCACGCTCCTGTTTAACCACGAACCACACCTTTTTCTTCTTCACAGGCCACGAGCAAGAGGGGCTCAGAAAATGAAGCAAAGTTCTTGCATTCCTCTGGCAGGTCAAACACTTCTGAAACACTCTCAATCATGGCAAGCGTGCCGAGGAAACTCGCCGCGGTCACCACCGGCCGGGGACATTCCACACAATACAGAACTGATACTCATTACACACAACTCTCCTTTATAATAAATGGATTCTCAAAAAAGTGGACTTCACCCAGTCAATCATACTGTTGTACCAGACGATGCCAGCACCGCTCAGGAGATGGGAGGAACACATTGTGTCGGGCACAAACTCACAAGTGATTGAATGTGGCAAGTTTCACATGAAGATACGCAGTTACAGCAGGGTGAAACTGAGCCTGCTGCAGGCCACACGAGCGGAAACGCGAGCAACGAACCACAACCTGGTCCTTCAAGAGAGCGGTTTTACATCGGGTTAAGTGTGGGGCATGTTACCATCAACTGAGCAAAATTTTTAAACTGGCAAAGGGATTCCAACTAAGTTCACAAGGACAGTACCAGATGGGACTAGGACTATCTACACAATCAGCAAGAACTATATATAGAGCTACTACTGGCCACTTTTAGATTGCGAAATTGGACCGACTTGTTCAAGCACCTAATTTCAGAGGGACGCTACAAATCCAGTAACCATGTGGGGGCTCCCCAGCACGCAGTTTTCCATGAGCTAGAGAAAAACCCGCTACAAATACAGCACATTGCGGCTCACGGAATGGACCTTCACCACGGCTTTAAACATGGGAGGTCATTCGGACACCGATGGACTGTAACAACTCCACATGATTTTTCCACAAGACAAAATTGCACCACGAGAAATCCTGCAGTTCTTAGAGACACAAACTAAATCAACGTCTTTCCTAAAGCATCCGGGTGGAGTTACAAATACTCCTCAGGATGTCAGTGGCTATCGCAAGTGGAGAGCAGAGCTTTACCACGGTGAAGCTCATAAACACAACGTATCTATGGCTGACGAGAGACTCACATCGCTTGCAGTGTTATTCATTGAAAACGAAACAGCGCAGCGCAACCATCAGTTTGCAGGTCACGAAGCTCGGAACACTCACTGGTTGCTGTCCAGTAAAATCCTGCATGAACTACATAGAATGGCAGAAGTGTGAACTTTCTGATAATATTTTATGGCTGAGTGAGTTTCAGCATTACTCTCAACACACATTAAACCGTAAACCTTGATAAGAGTTATAGGAACACATTGAAATGTACAAGTGTGAAAATTAGATAATTGGTTGAGTACGAGAGTCTTTTTGCACTTTAGAAATTTATCACACATCACATAACAGGCCAAACCGAGTTACTTTCCACAAACAATAATAATGGATGAAATGATTGACAAGGTGCCTGCGACGGAAGTTGGATGCCACACTCATATTACATCTGAGACGCACAAAGAGAGGAATCCATTGCAAACTTTTAAGACATTGTCATGCGACAGGTAGTGATGTCAAGTCTTCAACACATGCAGCTCTAAATAAGCTGGCTAAAACATGAGAAATCAGTCGCATGCCTGTACTATACATGTAAATAAATATTATCAATCCTGTAATGCAGGCAAAAATGATTCAGATAGGCGCATTATGTCCCATGGTTTAGCCATGTTCCCTCTCCTAATTACACAATCATCAGAGGTTGCTGCTTCTGGGGGATGGATCAGAAAATAGGTACACATCAAAAGGATAAAGAGTGTCGAAGGGTGTCGACTTGATCAGCCAGAATCACATAAAACTCAAAACGGTGGATGCCGCGAGTCATTTGTCACTTTGCAGATGCGGCTCTTCCGAATTCTTAGAGAGAGTAACACATGATGAAATTAGTCAGGATCATTCACGCACAAGATTCAAGCATTGTATTCAAAGGCACGTATATGATGGTACCAGCTACAACAGTGATGGCACACTCATTCTATGAAACTGCTCTAAGTTACGTAACAAAATGGACTGAAAAAAAAAAACTTTCATGACTTCCAATCACACCGTTGGATAACCTTGAACAAGAAGACCTCTATGGGTACACACTGAGAACTTCATCTCTTGAATCTCAGGAGCTGTCCGGTGCCAGTTATTATCGGGGTGTTCCTGAAGTGGGATCAGGGGGACACTACAATATGCAAAAGCTACGTTATGCTTTTGCTAACCTCCAGTGTACACTTAGATTTCATTTCAATCCATAGCAACAGTACTAGACTTGAACTGTAAGCAGAAAATGTCTGCCATTGTTTTTAGCACTCAGTCGAAGACAATAAACCTGCTGAATGCTTATACGGAAAGTAAACCAGACTGTCATATAATACAGTAATTTCTCATACTAAAGGCCCTGGGATCTGACGCCACAAAATGAATGCCCCTTGCACTAATGGCAAGCACTGATTTCTCAAGATCAATATCTTAATCTCCAGCCAGCCTGTACCCCCTTGGCAGAGAAAGATAACTACCCATGTGGAGAAGCCCACATTTGAAAAGATGACCAAACGGAGACCAAATATCAAAGACAAAGGATGCCACTCTGGGGGAATCTGCATGATGAGTCCAAAATCATATCTTCAGTGCATAACTGCTTTGTTAGACCATAATATAATTCCTACATATTAGAAATGCCGAGACAGTGTCAATCAACTATGACGCCGAAGATGTTTACACCACTGTCTGACTGTATGGCTCACTCAGTACAGCGAAGTATAAAAAGTATAAAAAGTTGGGCATTGATGACGTATGAAGGACTACCACAACAGGACGGCACCGATGAAGATGTTGCCCAATAACCTACAGCTTGCAGACAGGGAAGGTTTGAAGTGGCCACTCTTCAAGTGGAGGAAGGCTTCATGCTGAAATTAACCTCCTTCCCATTTCTAGTTGAGTAACTGTTCTCCAGTCCAAGCAAAAGGGGCTCTCCTTCTCCCCCCGCACCAAGTGGTCTATACATAGTGCAATGTCTTCCTTTGCTTAGAAGAAGGTCTCAAATGTTTCATGCTGTCTCACAGAATTTAAAAAATTGAGAAACGAAAGTTACTTTGTACTGTTAGCAATACTCAATTCATTTCAAAAGATGCTAAGACACAACAACATATTGCATTTAATAGTCCTCTAACTCTAACACAAAAATGGCACTTTAGTTTCCGTTCTGTGCCATACCATTATTACCTTGCATATACAGTATTTGAGTTAAGCCTGTGATGATGACCACCTCACCTGCCAATATCAAACAAAAATTAATAACCTCAGATCCCAACTTGGGCGGCATGTGCTGGCCCGCAAGGGTACCGTGTTGCTGCAAATGGGGCTGCTTGCAGGGTTGCGACTTGTGACTGTAGGTCTTGCATCAGTCATATATGCATCTGGATCATTGAAATTATCATTCCAATTGATGATCCTGGCATTTTAAAACAATTGCATTATATGAATTCAAGATGCATTTGCATGTAATCACGAAGCACAAAGGGTTCGAAGAACATTACTCATCGCGACTTATACTAGAGGTTCTGGACGATTGTGCCGCAGAAGAAGAGGAGCAACTTGTAGCTCTGACAGGTAGGTTTTAAATAATACGGTATTATTATTCCATATTCACACTGCTTAATTATACTATTAGCGTAACGGCCTGTCTGACTATGACATTATTTTATTAGTTATTACAAAGTGATACTTTTTCGTACGTATATCCGGATTATTGCACTGCATTGGCTTGAATGTGGACAAGGAAATGCCAAAAGCTGACGGGGAAAAATCTTCAAACAAAACGACTAATACAATTTGATCCACTTCACAAAGTAATGTTGACATGTGAGGGACCAACTTACCCAGATAATCTGTTGGAAATAAACAATGCCGAAAAGCGACTAACATTATAATATCGGCTTGCTGGCGCGAGTTGCCTGGCCCAAAGGTAGCAGTGGTATTCTCAATAATGTCAATCAGGTCAATTCACCTGGTGTCTCTTCTGCCCAAGCCTCACCCGACTTGGTATGATCAAGAAATGCACCTGAGAAGACCAAGAGCAGTTTTACACAAGCAACTTAAGGAGAATAAGACGACGTGACGTCCCACTAATAACAAAATGAATATGGTAATAATTTATTAGAAAAATGTCCGTTAATTCTTGTCAAGTGTTCAGCCCATTGTGCTGCGACCAAATTAGAACTGCATGAACATTTTATTGCCATATGGACCATGGTGTTTGTGTGGATGATTTAGAACGAGCAATGCCTCGATGTACCCGGTCTATGAATTCCATGAGAGACCATGACACATTAAACATCACAGGAGATATCATTAATGGGGATGAACTTAAATTCTCCTATGGTAACCGGTACGATTAGACATTTTTATGCCACCACAGGCCGAAGGAGAGCAATGAGGGAATATCTCAGCCATGGCTGCTGACATGTGCCAATAATGAGGGATTCCTGCGAAATTTCAGGTAAGCCCGCTCGGAACACTGCAGCCACAACGGCCACAACGGAATTATTTCCAACGGGGATAAGGTGAGAAAAGCATTACATCTACAAGTACCGGTAGTGTGTGTTACAGTACACACTTGTTTTAACGTGAATTCGCATGTATATGAAGACATTATCGACTGGTCTGCATATTACCAAATTCCACCGACATTGCATTAGAATATTAATTGGCAGCATGACGTTCACGTCATCGGAAGGTAATTATGCATTCCCAACAGCTCCTAATTTAAATATGATTGCTATGGCAAGCAACATACACGGCAATAACTTTTTCAACTTAATAAATTTCTTGCAAAATGTGAACAAGCCTATGCATTTTCTTACTTACTGAAGTAACAAGGCTGGATGTTAAACAAACAGGGTATGTGTACCCCAAATTACCTTTACAGCTGTCCCACTCACCACTTTGTTGTCAACTTCAGCTCCTTTTCTTTCTCTCTCCTGTATTAATATCAATAACAGCATCCCAAGACAAGTGCGAAGAGTGCTTCGTGTACAGTGCACATCACAATGACGAAAATCACACGCCAAGAAGACTGAACATAAAACAACAGCAGCTGATGCGAGAGAAAAGTACCAAGAGGATTCTGCCATTGAACACATTGCATCCAGGGAACGAAATCGTGAGATAGCGGAAATTGTGTTGCCAAAAGGACCCAAGTATAGATATAAAATATATGTGGCGAGGAATGGCCTCACTGCATTTTGCTCGGAAACCACTGATGTACAACGTGACGTGGTGTTTCTAAATATTCAAAATTTATTGTCTTGGCATAACTGAAGAGTCATCATACATTATAAGACCGAAGACCATTAACTGCAAATGAAGATATGCACACACTATTTCGTCAAAATTATGGCTTACATGCAAATAGGAATCGTTATTGCATAACACAGTCCAAATATTGTTCATGCCGAATTGTATGCTTCTAGAGGCGAGAATTGCATTGCACAGACTTGCCCCGATATAATCATCTGTGTCCACATTTCTCATTAACCCAACACCCGAGTAACAACCAATTTCATGATGTTGAACGTTATGCACGCACGCGTGTCGTTGAGAAAACAATCTGCAAAGAGGAGAAAGACAGCAATGAACATGTTTAGTTAATGTTCCGGCTTGGAGACGTGACATTTTGTGAAAATTCCTGGACAGGTCTTTTTGCAGTATCAAAACCAGGGAATGTTCACCTTCTGTCCCGTCTCCAAGCTGCAACATTCGCTCGTAGTCGGAACATACTCCGAAACAACTTACGTGTCAATTTCATCCCTGGAATGAGTTTCAGCAGACCTGGAGCATAGGGAATTCCTGGAATGTCCGGGAAGCCTTTGTCATCCGGTCTGTCTGTGGTTTGTTTTGGACGAAATGGGAACCGGATTCTGGGAATCTGAGGAGCAGCCTGCAGTGATGCTCCTAGGAGGACGAGGAATACGATGCAGAGTGACCCACGCATTGTTGCACTTGTTGCTCTGCTTATTTTATGTGCCACACTGATCCAAGAGCTACACTTCTGGTGATCTGAACCAGTCACCCCCGAGCAGACAGAGGAATTCCTGCCATCCATTCATACCCGCAAATGTATTGTTGCATTGTGTGTGTTGCAGCTGTGTTTTGTTCCACTCCCTGCTCAACCGCATTACGGCCTTGTGTGATACGAGGAAATTAAAAAGCCAGATCGATGCAACACATGCCTGTACCACAAGCACTGTTCATTGCAACATTATAAAATTCAGGTGCAATAAATCATGCAGACTAGATGCAAGTGGAAGGCGTCAGAGGAGGAGGAGGGAGAGGCTGACTCGTAACACCCAAATAGAGGCACACTTGGAGCAAGTGTGCGTCACAATTTATTAACTCTGCAACGAGCCAAATTATTTACATCTGAGCACACACCTAATTGTTCATTACCCCCAACCCCCACAGGCTGGCCAGCACAACAGACAAATGCTTCAGGCTCAACAGAGACACAAGAATTACCTGGAGAAATCGCCCAGTGACTACAGGAACATGTGAGACTGTACAGTGCCCGACAAAATAGCATTCCGTAAATGTGTGGCGATTAACACAGGCAAAAATCATTGTGTATTTTAAGGAACATCTGGGTAGCATCAAGATTTCTTACGGCATGGCTGGTGTGCACTGGAAGCAGTATACAAGACTCAGAACAGCGCGCACAGGAGCAGTGTCAAGCCAAGCTCGACAAAGTCCAACCAAATACGTATTATACCACCATTGAATAAAGTAGACAGATTTGGAGGAAATATTAACGACGATGCAAGACTGCAAGGAGATTGCGTGACATGGGCAATGGAGGCGCAACAACCAGCGGATTTTTAGGGATGACGTACCTAAACGTCATGGAAACATGGGAAGACACGGACCATACAGTCAGACGCTGCCTAAAAAGGTATGATGATGAAGAAGGGACAGTGCAGCCAGGCCCCGACGCGACGGTGGAAAACAACCCCTGTTGCAATGTTGGTTCAACAAAGTAACACCGACTGAGAGTGACAGACTGTGTCAGAGTCCCAAGTGTTGCTCTGTAGCTGCTTCATCCCCCACATAAAAGGACGCACAAGGACACAATTGAATTTATTCCAAAACAGGGAAATGCATGTTCACCCTTTATTGCTGGAAAGGACATACGCTATACGAAGATCCGAGGCAAGATGATGGGGACTGGTTTAGGTCAAATTGTTTAGTTAGGGGGAAGATGTGATAACGTGTCTTCCTCCTCCAGTCTCGGCGCCTTTGAATTGCGCCAGAACAATCAGGTATGTGGTCACAGCACCTGCAATCTGATATTTATCATATTACGATCAAAGCTAATTTCAAAATGACACACTCTGACTCTCACCGAAGTCACCAGTCCACGGTTGATGGCAAAGAAACTGGCTGCTGTTATTTGGACTGGAGGACCACTCATCAGCTTAATTAATCCCTTAATCTGCATTATGGACAAAAAAAGGTTACTGCACATGTCCTCCCAACATAAATATTCAGCTTTGCTAACCTGCGCTTTGCACTCCGAGGCCTTCTTTAGAGCGCACACTCGGATCAGATCTGGCAATGAAGTGGTTGCCTGTAACCAAACAATAATTACGACTGATTACACATGTTAGGCAATGAGTCTGTGCACTTAGTTTTGGAGAACATTCGTCAGAACTTGCCTGGTTTGGAATCGAGCCCAACAGAACTGTAAACAAAACCACAGTCAAGATGTTGCATGAAATATTCACGACGAAAGCTGCAATCGCACCTTCTGTGCCTCTTTCGGTAAGTATGACTATATAAAAGCTAAAACCCATGATGGGCACTATGAAAAAAAGGTAAAGAAAAATCAAGGGCACCCCGTAGCATCGGGACACATCGTCCACTAGGCGGATGCAGGAAGAAAACTGATCCAACAGCTGATCGTAATCCGGTTTGACCCATTTCTCCGGGTCATTCTGGTCGCAAATGTTGTGACATATGTTGCTAATGGCTCGGTTAATTTCCTGCAGAATTTTGCTAATTATCACTGCCAAGTAGGCCACATGCGTCATGAGTATGTGGGCCAATAAGGAACTGTGCCACACAAGGATGAAAAATGAGATGAATAGGAAATCAATATTTGCACCGCGCAATATTTCATCGACCACAATGCAAAAAGTGCTTATAAATGTGAAGATCATGCACAGTATGACCACTGTTATCGAGTATGTTCGCAACGTGGATTGGTTTAATGAGACGCCGATGGATGACAGTTGGCGCATTATTACTTGCGAATCCTGAATTTTAGTCTGCATTAGAATCAGCACTAGCCATGGACACAGCACCACAACCGCAACATGACACACGAAAGCTATTCTCTCCGTGGATCCCATAGTAAATGTCTCTGCCACTATTGGTAATCCACACCAGCTGTAGACGGTCACATAGGCGACAAACGTGACGACATGAATTAAAACGGGCCATCCCTTGAACCATTTCCTATTCCCGAAATCTGCCAAGTCTAGTGTCAAAGGGCACTGCAAATATCCACCGAAAGCACTGAGAACTGCGATTGGCTTGTAAGATATCCAGAAGGAGGGATCGGGTGTGGTGAAAGTTGCTGCAGAACTTAGGAAACGTGTCACGGGCGTTGCTGCTTGACTCATTTTCCGAGAGTACAAAATTCAAGCAGATAGTTGCAGAAAGACTCCTTGCGTGTGACTGAAACACTTGGTGGGTTTGATAAATTTTCTAAGGTTACATGACTTCTCTCACTGGATAATACGCGAGGCGCACGACATACGGAATTGTAGGCCATTAATCATCCAAGCCGATCAATGTCGTTACAAATGCTTCCAATGGTGAGAGAGAAGGACGTGAACGGGGACTCTCAACATTTAACATGCTGGTAGGCACCAAAATGTTGATATAAACTTGAGGAATTTTAATGATAATTTACCGATCCTTTCAATATTCATAGGCGATTGTAAGCAATTTCCCATTCGTACTAGCAGCAGGCAGCAGTTAATCAATATTGATTATTGCAAACGACATGTCATTTCGCTTATTACGCAAGTCTTCAGTAACCTACCATATGCCGTATTTTCATATTGCAGACATTTTCACTGGCCATTCAAACATGCACGTTCCATTGGCTTTGTCTTAAGAAAATTACATCAGCATCAGTTGAGAAATTTGCAAGCGAACGACATAATCCTACGTATGAAGCCATATTCGCTGGCTTCGGAGGACACGGGCCTCCATATTGTACAGAAGGAAAGTGCAATTAATTGTACCTGAAATCATACGACCGAAATTAGGAAAGAAGAAGCAGATCTTCAAAGAAAGCCCAAATGGCGACAACCAACAATCAAGAGCGTTACGGATAAACACAATGACTAAGGCTGGCACACTTGAGGTTACTAGGTGGCAGGCGAGTGCCACTTAATTTGTAATAATAACGGTCCAAGGCTCATGAGGTCACCCAGGTTGCTACATCAATTCCCAAGGATAGGGCGAAATCCACTATACCCAAATATACCGTACATAAACTTCCACGTTATGACAAATGAAGGCATTACTAGTGTCTTATTGATCAACTGTCGCTTAGAATACTGCATGTAATACACCCATCACCTAAGGGTCACAAACCCCCACCGTGTTGTTGTTGTAAGGCGTGACTCGCCTTCTGGAAGTGGTTGCACATGAGTTCACCGCTCCCCTAAGAATAGCGCTCATCTTGCACCCTTTTTGTGAAACGTTGACACAACGTACAAAGCCCAAAAAATAGGCCGAGTTTAACCCCGATCATAACAATATGAAGAAAAGAAAAACATCCGAAGCCTCGATTTATATACATTCTCAGGGGATGAATCGCTGAACTTGAGATCACTTGAGATAATTACTAGGTCTGGCGACTTGCTGAATCCACGCACTTCAGGTCGATAAAAGTAATTGTAATTTGTACTGATCATCTGTGGGACTACAGGTGACCAAGACACGGAAACATAATATGCCGAAGTGACTGGCATTAAAACTATCCATACACTCCCTACATATCACGTGAACGTTGGAGAACGTGATCAATTCTGTTTCACCCTTACAACACGTATTGTATCATCAGTTGAAAAAGAACTGTCCCAGTCATCCTGACGTGTGGGCTGGCCGCTCGACACACACCATGTAAGTTACATGGTGTGTGTCGAGCGGGCAGCACACACATCAGGATGACTGGGACAATTCTTTTTCAACTGATGATACCAATACATTGAACAGAGGCATCACTGAGTAGTAAGATAAGCATGGTAGGTCAGCTACTGACCAAAATAATAACCTGCCCACGATGTCAAACTCGCGCCATTACAGACAACAACAAGGGAGTACACACAAAAAAAAAAACTCCTCCAATAATGATTTCTGTTTTCGCATGCGATTCATATCTATAATTATATTTTGTACACGAAAGTAGATGCCGCTCGATTTCACACTGATTAACAACGGGAGGATATTGCTCCTCGACGAAGGATGCAGCCATTCATTCCAGAAACCTGGCTCAGGGTGAAAAGAAATTTGGAGTTGCACGGATGAATGATACAGGACCAGCCAACTACCGCAAGCAGAGACTACAAGTACGCTTGCACAAGACAACCACGCCTGTTCATTCTTTTTTGGACGTATCCATATTACATTCATACTCACTGTCAGTAATAACCAACAGGCCTAAAACAGACTGCTTTAGAAAGATGATCATGCCTGGAATTATTATTCCTCTCATTGGCGATGAAACGACTGTAGAGAAACGACCTGAAAAACTACAGCCTACCTGTCATGTAAGACACACGATATGCACACACATTGGATTATATTATATTCTTCTGGCTGTTCCCAGGTGTTTGTTTTGATGACTATAAACTTGCCGAAGACGCCACACTTGACCTGAAGGATAAGAATGGGGACACACTCTTGCATCACGCCGCTTTGTTGAAACATTACAACATAGTGAGGCTTTTAGTTGGGCATGATGGATACCTCATCAACTCTATACACAAAATTTTACTCACATGGATAAGGACTGTGTGATGCGTGAAATAAAATACGCAATTCGACACCACCCGACAGAAATTACAACACACAAAATCCACCAGTAAATAGTATGGCTGTATCATAAGTAATAGATTTATAAGTCCTTCACAGGCCAGGCCAACCCCACGCCAACTTGTACGGGCCAGACGTATGTGCATTGTGAAAATAAAGAGATGTATAAGAGTATATTCACTTGGGGCCAGTGCTGTCACACTCCATAGAGCTACCGGAGTTTAGACCACCAAAAAGGATGACTGATCTGGACGTGGGCATCTGGAACTCGACCCGGAGGCCCAACAGGTAGGTAAAAATCACAAGACAGCTCCACACTGGCGTCGTCCCGTCTGGTTCTTGCAAATGCACAGTATACATTAGTTGATTTCAATCCTTCAGTACACCAAGGCACCATCAACCAAGACGGTGGTAGTGCAAGATTGAAAGATGATTAACAACCTCACCCAAGGACGACGTACTATAGCTTAGATGCACAATACATGATCTGCTGGAAGTGACGAATCTGCAGGGGGTCTACACAAATGGCTATTATCAAGAGGGAACATCAAAGATGTGCACTGATGAACATTGCGCAGGGTGTAGTCCACTTACAAGGTCACCAGTGTAACTCAGCAAAAAATGACTACTGACACTTTCAATATTATTTAGGTGAGTCATGTGTACATCAAGATCTTGCAAATTAGATTACAGCTACATTCCCATCCAAAAAAGAGTGATCAATTACAGACCGAGACAGCAAACTTGGTTTTTTGGGAGGACTAAACATGACCCCATGTGCCACAAAGTTAGCCATAAAAATCCTTCCAGTATAAACTGTTACGAGATGATTTCGCAACAATGATGGAATACCAAACGGACCTCTTTAAACGTGCCGTCACCGGCAGAGTCGTTTATTAATTCCCCTATAGATTGTGGCTGCGACGAAAATCTTTTAAGGAGTTCAGGGAGGTTTGTTCCAAGTTTCGCCCGCACCGTTTAATTATTTCAGTTACTATTAGTTATGAAGACTTTTTCTCCCGCAGTTTTGTCTTACGTTAGATCAGATAACCATGTTATACAGAGAAGACGACGAAAAATCTGAGGCTGAATGCAGAGAACCGCACATTAAAGCGGTGGTTTGCCGATTATGAGAAGGAGACCAGACGGAAGGAAAAACTACTCGAGGGTAAGTGGCTTCACATGAATCAATTCTTCAAATTTATCCCAAAATCACGTCTTCAATGCGCCAAAGACAAGACCAATCCATAGGTCACCCCTATTTTCCAATCAAAACTATTAACTTCTGGAAAAATGTGAAACCATTGCCAATTCCCGAAAGAAATTTTGCACTAGATGTTTGACCCGTAATCTACTCAGCCTTAGAAAATCGTAGAATGTTAAATTTGGGTGGCTGAAAGTACTAATATATTAATTAATATTTATCATGAGTTTCCAAAATGAAAAATTGGCTCGGGGTCATGTAACTGCAGGTCATCAGTAACAAATGTCAACAGGGGAGGCATTGCCTACATTAGAAAAAAGTTGCGTATATTAAAATGAAGGTCACTTGCAAAAGTAATGCGTCATGGAATACATCGTATTGTAGGTGCATAATACAAATAGGCAAGTATTAGAAAAAATCCCTACCCTTACCCCATGTCCTTTCATCCTTGCACCGGAGTTAGAAGAAAAATAGAAAATTGAAGGAAAAATGGTGGTATTCCACTCCCCTATAAGGGCCTATGGCCCTATCACGGGGTACATAAAAAAAGGCAAGTATTACTGTAAAGCACGATACCTTTCCTTTTCATTATCTCTCTGTAGAGGAAGTGAAGTACTAGAAGGCTACAGTAGTAAAATGTAACTTATTCAGACATCACGTGAGCCTGACAATAGTATACGAAAAAAAAATCACTAGTTGTTATGAGCACAATATTAAGAAATTGATGCTGTACGGGGAGGAGGTAATGCAGCTGGGAACGATGACCACCAAAACTGGCCTTCAAAGTGCGGACACCAGAGTAGGTATATTTCTTCTAACTCTGGCACCAGTGGCACGACACACCACCCCCCGACCACAAATACATCGAGGTACTACTTATACTTCAACACAAAAAATACTAGGACAGGCTTATAAAGTGATCCCTCAAACCACTTATTCTTCTTATATGTACTGTCTCCTACCCCAATGTAACTAAATTGTAGCACAACCCTCACATTGTGGAGAGAATAGTGCAACATTTGACTATGTCCGTTTTGCAGGATGTGAAAGAAGGGCAAGAAAATTCCGAGAAACAGAGGTCATTGATATATAGGCCATAGATCGACTCCAGTTTGCGAGTAGACGACGCTACTGCCGGCATAGCTCTTCGGGGTCCCGGGAGAAACACAGGAATCCACTTAGAACATTTTTGCATCGTCAGCCGCCACATGTCTGTAAACGAAGACTACCTTGTACGAAGACTACTGAAATGCAAGATATGTCCATAAAAAGTACAACCTCGATGGCCGAGAAGGATGGCGGGCAGAAAAGAAAGGCCCAGCAGGCAGAATATGTCAGAAAAACATTGTTAACTTTCGCTAAAATTAACATCATTTACTTCACAAGTGTCGTGGGAATAATAAATGCGACTCGCATGATATGCCACTTACGACGACAGTATTCCCCATCACAGCTGCAGTATGGGAAGCCAGCCACGGGCTGAACTCTCGCGGCCATGCTTGTGACCAATCTCGTGTCGCAGGCTCTCAGCTTATAAGGACGCCACTGTAGCATCCTTAAGCGAAGAGCCTGCGACACGAGAGGAAGACGATGGGAGACCTATAATATCAGGATGTGAAGCAATCTAGTTGCAACCATACCCACTGAAGAAGAGAAACGTTATTACCCTCCTGTGACATCCCTTGAAAAAGAGCTCTGCCATCTAAAGAATGTTGATGCCATAATTACAATGCCAAATAATGACGATTATAACACGAAATGCATTTTTGTATATGCTTAATGATAATAAGATATGTGGATTTGGAAATGTCTCATTCGGCACATCATGGAAATGTGGTATCACTAAAAAACCATTAAAATACGCTTGGCCGAGGCGCGCCTTCCTTGCGGCACCGCAGGACAGAAAACCATTCGTGACCGCGTCGAATCGCCACGATAGGCTTACCTTTTGTGGCAAGTATAAGCCGTTAAGCAATCTGTATGTACTATTCTTTGCAAATAATTAATGGACTGATATCCATATACTGCATGAAATGCACCCATCTACCTCCGACCCACTCACTTTTGTTTCTCTCTCATACCAAATGCATAATATACTGAAGTATTGTTATGTGTCAGTTGCATTCAGGGGCATTACTGTCTATGGAACTGGGACCCAAAGGAGACTACCCTCAGGGCTAAGCAGCTGGCTTCAAAGCAAATAAGTATACTCGAAGTAATTAATAACAGAAATGTGATCCTAATGACATGGTGGAACGTCTTCTCATGCCCAGTGAGACGGTGTTCGGTGTGGTTTCACACATCATTACTGCAGAAGCACACAATCACTCAATATCTGGTATAGTCACAGCAGCTAAAATATATGGTCGATGAGCATGAAATTGGCGTTCATAAGACGATAAAGATAAAAGAGTGGAATTGACAACGATTCAGTTCATGAGAAGTGAGGACACAGAGGGCCGAGTTTTCACAATGCAGAGATACCAGCCATCTCGTTAAGTACACATGCCGGATGTGGATATTTGAAATTATAATTATAATTGATTATTCTGGCATTATAAAACAATTCTACACTGCATGAATTCAAGCCCAAGTAAGCAACCTTCATGGCAGCAGAGAGCAACGTACTAATTAACCTCACCTCAATATTATTTTTTGCATAGGCATCAACAAAATCAACGTCAAATAACATATGATGGAAAGAAGCAAAAAAAAAAAAAAAAATGCTCATATCTAATTTATTAAGAGAAGCTTTGAAACCTCTGATCTTCTTGTACCCTCTTTACCACCTAGTTCTTCCGTTTCGTCACACATTTGGCATTCTCTTTACTGCTTGCTTTGGAGATATCACTTCTTACCCAGCCAGTGCAGTGTCCAGATCCGCAATTCCATCAAATAGCCCCCCGATGGTCACATTAGATCACGTGAAAAATATAGTTAAAGTGCTACTGCAATTATATACCATAGATGCCCATTGGAAAAATAATGTGTGGCATAATCCAAAGCTTTCATCACCACGCTATTGCAGACCAGTCTAATAATTGCAATTTTCTAAGAAAACAGCAGCCGATATTATGAGTGAAACCAGTAATTTTTAGGACGAGATCGCGACCCTTGTACCATTTGATTCCGTGAGTTTATGGCGCCATGTATCAATTGCGCACAAAATGTACATGACAATGGTTGTTGTACATTTATGTGCAACGTACGCACTTTTATTATTGTTAATTAATTATACACAGGGCATGCCTTAACCTAGTGCCCCTGAATGGAGCCAGACCATGGAAGAAGGAGAACCCACCTTGTCGCTGCTGTCCTCTTCTCCAGGAGACACTCCCCATGCAAACCATACAACACATTTCAGACACCAACAAAAAGTTCGTTCCCTATGTAGCATACACTGGGGATTGTGCCAGGATGGAAAACGTGTCACACCGCGTTTCGATTGCCATTGGACCTGCTTAGAAATACCAACTCCTCATGGCCGAGGGATTTAGAAGAGGTGATGAACTCGACAGGGGAAGAGGACATATACTCGTTAAGAAGATTCGGACGGACAGAAGATTGAGGGAACAACTAGTGCACGCTAGACTGATGAGAAAGACTGATGGGGGCAACGACTAGATGCTACACCCTGAGAGTGATATGACTGTCACAGAAGTTTCGGCATCTGTATCACTACGAGTGTTCATGGATCTAACTGCCAAATGGCTATTACAAGCTTTACTCCTTAGCGTTCAAGGCAGTGCCTTGAACGCTAAGGAGAGTGAAAAAATTAACACTCATAACAAAAAAAAGAGGGGGTTTTGATGGCAGTAGTGGCCAGGTCCAATTGTATTCCATAAAGAAATTATTTAGGCTACCATACACCACTTCGAATTAGTCTACACAAGTACTGGCAGAAAATGCATTTCACCTTCATTTATCATGCGCACTTGACATTTTCCCCCCCATATAAAATGTTTTGCACAGCTCTTGTACATTCAGCAGAAATGATGCCGTATAAACATGTGCCACTTTGATTACTGGGTTTTTCTCAATCAGACCTGTTGTAATTTCATATTCTTGACACCATATCCTGCCTTCCACATTAGAATCACCCAGCATCAATCACCACGTACAATGTTCACTGCATCCTTATTAGGAGATGAGTTCCCCCATCATAGGTACAACCTCCTAATGTGAAAGAAGAACTCAACCGCATGGTGCGAACTGAACGTGATTGAAACGGTTGATGAGCCGAGCATGGTGTGGATTACTTACGTCCACAAACTAGGCTACAATTAACGACTGGTGTTTTCATGTCATTTTTACCAAGCAGCATCCTATTCGACGACTGGAGTGACGAGGATGAAGCACACCAGGGTCCTTACTCTCCACCGTTGAGGAAGAGATTTCGGTCAGTCTTTGGTCCATCTTCCAGTGAAGAAGAAAATGAAGAATCACAAATCAAGCACACACTAGTAAGACACTGATTCTCCAACCATACGGCAAACTGGCCCAGGGCGGGGCAATAAATATTATTATTATTATTATAGTAAGACACTGGGGATGGGTTGAAAATGCAGTGTCGTCTGATTATTGACACACTAGGGAATTTGTATGCCAAATTCATATCTGAGGGGCAGAACCTGGAAGAAGCACCTGTGAAATTGTCCTAATCCAAGTTCTGCAAACTGCGGCCTTTCTGGGTAAGACAAACAAAATCTAGCCGATAGAGATCTTTGGCTGTGCTGGCTTCTAGATCTAGATGGTATAGTACCATTGGAAATGGGTTTAATATTAAATTAGTTAGTAGTTGCAAAATGTGTTCCATTGGACAAGATTAGCAGTGCAATTAGGTTTTTTTTCGGACAGTAAAAAATCGCCCCTCATGTATTAAGAAATCTCCTGAGACACCACTGCAGGGTCAAACTGCCGTGCAACATTGGTGTTTTCTTATAATATTTGCCAATTATTTTAGACGGAATAATACCAGAAGGGATGAGCGATGAAGAGATATCCCAACAACCCTGGATATCTCTGTCGGTTCGATCCATTCAAAGATGGGTCAATCGGTATGAAGAGGATGCAAAGGGGCTGAAAACGCGGGAGATCCCTGGGCACCCTCGTGTCCAGAGCAGGACGAAGCCCTAGTGGAGGCAGCCAGAGAGAGACCCTTTCAGACAACCACGACGACTGTCAGGCGAGATGTCCCGGATTTTCCCGGCAACTGTGACACTGAGTTGTTTTTAAAATGGGAGGACCTGTGAACGCGTGGTCTCTGCGCCTCTGATCGCCGTGTTCCGAAATCTACACGCGCGCACTAAAATCAGGATTAAAATGAAGACGTCATAAGTGACTCGCACATGTTCCGTTGCTTACAGGCTGAAAGAAAAGGGCATAAAGTGCAGGGTGCCTGCCAAGAAAATTGTCCTGACGGCAGGTTTCTGGGTGGGTCATCCGGGGGCATGACGCGGTCGTGTTCACATCTACCCCTTGGCATATCAGCTACTGGATGACGACCTTCTCCCATTGGAAGCAAGGTACCCGGAAGAGCAGGGCATCAGATTCGTGCAGACAACGCAGGGACACACACAGCTAGATATAATACTAGAACGAAAGGTGGACTTCTGATTGTAATCATTGTTGAGGTGTAAATCACAACGGGCCGCCCAGTCTATGACATCCAGTCCGCGGGGCGAATCCAGCCGGTCTCCCCGGAAGCTTTGTACAAGACCCACTGAGAAGGATGGATCAACAGCAGAAAAAGAAAAAACCAAGTAACAACTGTACGTACTACCGTTTGATTGATATAAATTATTACGTCGCTTTGTCTAGGTGTACCAGTCACGGCTCGTAGATTCATATTCTGCGGAGAACCAATAAGCTATGACAACACACCACAGCAGGTGAGACAATAACTAACTTCCTTTCAAGGAAGAGGAACGCGGTGAGAGAACTATACCATCATCATCCTCACACTTCTTTTTGTCATAAAACACCTGTACAGGTCATGCCACATTACAAGAGGGCAAATTTACCAACCACCATTTTTGCCTGTACCGAATTAACAGAATGATGTTAACGAGTAAAAAATACTTTGGCAAACCCTGAACTAAAGGTGTGTGGTGACACGGCATTTCCACGCAAACACGGACATGGCATCGCCCCATAAAATCAACCGGAAAGAAACAAGCATTGGTAGCAGAAGGATCCATGGTTCTGTTTCCCACGAGATTGTGAAATACAATGTCCCGCCAGGCCAGTTGAGATAGTGGAAAATGAAGGAAATGTGGAAGCCACAAAACTCTAGATGACACATCATATTCAGACTTATTATTCGACGTGGTTACGGAAGTTGAGTCAGTGCGTCATGTTACCTGTCCATGCGGAGGCCCCAAGGAATGACCGTACATGCAATTCTTGTAATCTGCAAGCAATTTTAATGAGTAATATTGGCACAAAACTGACACGTTTCAGTGTCCGTTCGACGACATGCCCAAGCGACACCCAGTCTGGAGCTAAATCACAAGATATGGCAAGGTCTAACATAATCAATGCAGATGAAACTGTGATCGTTCTCTCGTATTTTGCTCCTACATAATAATACATAAACTTCGTGAGATTATGAAATGTGAGCACGTGCATAAAACTTCCCGTTAATATCGCAGGGTGTATTGTTATTAGGAGAAAAGCAGCTCTAAAGGGGGGAGTCATTTTTCGCCTTATATTTGTAACAGGCCACTTCAAATATATGTACTTAGCAGTTAGTCTGATGGAAATTTGATTATGCCGTGAATGCATATCTGGGAAATGGGTGCCTAATAGTGCAACGCATTCCCCGTATTTGGCTATCTGGGTAGCTACAATGGATAACTGACACTCATTGCATTTTAGTATATGCCACATAATAGCGGGTCTCATTAATGTACATCTTGTTGACAGTCAGCATTCTCCATGCATCTAACAGGGATGCGCAGCAAGCAAGGATGCCCCAAGTTGCAACAGCAGAAGAAAAATCATGTTGAAATAATTACCACATAAAAAAAAAATGCCAGATGGCGACATTCCAAATGAAGAAACATATAAGCAACTCCAGGTTAGTTAATAATTTATTCTTATTTTTGGTTGTGCTTTGTGATGCACAATTTCAACTATTCGTGTATTTCATTTTCCAATGACACTCTGTACACTATATTATTACAGGCAATGTCACTGACAATGTCTGCAGGAGACCAGCTCACAGATGACGCCATAACCTTCTGAAATCTCGTCTTCTAAAATCTACTTAGCCGAAGAGATGAGACATTCGCGTTATACAATGATCTGCAACCATGTTTTCTAAATGAAAAATGTGTTACAAGTATATGTGGAGACAAATGTGTTGCGATGGTTATTATTTTGCTTGGCCTTGCTCAATTTGTAAACCAACATGTTTAACTTCAAAAATCTCAGACTGTGACATACCAAGGTTTGCTGAACTGTACACTGTTTGTCATGTGCCACTGAGTCGGGTCATTCATGTACGGACTCAGTTAATTTTTGCATATAAATACACATTATTGTTCATTTTTCATGGATGTTGATAAGTATCCAAAATATTACACTCCACAAAGACTGTCCGAAATTATTTCATGTTTGAAAAAGTAAAGGGAACATGATTGTACATATGTTCATCAGTGAAATATTTCTCCGGATATCCAAACATTTCATTGCAGCATCAGCCAAGTGGCCCACAAATGTGCTGGGATGAATATATTATGCTCCTTTGCGGCGTGGGTGCCAGTATTCTCAGTCTGACAGGTGTGCATTTTGAAACTACACTTTATGACGTATTGTCACAAATATATGTCATGTATCAATATATGGCTCTATACATGACAGTTGTCGCATATATTTATCCAGGGGGAAAAAAAACACATCACTTTAGTCAACCCGGACATTTCTTGGAGTGTAGACATTTCGTGTTCCATAACTACCTCACGGGTCACATAGCCGGGAGGATTGGCACATTTCACGACCATTAAGAGTTGGGTTAAACCACAGTGAACCCATCGTTGAATGAAGTTGCCAGCCAATGATTTAAGTATATTTGTTAATCAACAAAGGGTTCAAATTCCAAATCTTCAGAACAGGGTACAGAAGAACGCATACTACAATGGACACAAATTCTGCATTTCCAAGGACGGTGCACCAATTTGAAAGGGAAAGACCAAGGACGAAAGAACCAGCCGAGTAGGAGGTACACAGAGTGGATGAAACGCTACAGATGGACAAAGAAGATGCAGAGAGTCAGACTCTGTCCAGGCAGTCCGTGCCCTGCATAACTAGTATTATCGTGGGCCAATCAGAAGATGATGATGATGGAGAAAAGGGTGTCCTATCATAATAAGACACCCTGGCTGATTGACCACGCCCGTCGCACACATGGACCAATCAATTTTACAAGCAGTAAGTACACCAACCACGTGCGTGCACATCAGCCTTGGCCGTTCAACAATGACGACCAAGCTACAATACCTCTCTTACTGAAATGCGTTGCTCATTACATAATCACAATGACGCAAGACAATACAATCTCTGGCCGTCAATTTTTCTCGCGTTTGTCTGCTGCCGCCTTCATCATATAATACAAAGAACGAGTGGACCAATTATTCGGAAGCCATCCAGCTCAGACATTCACCGAATCCTGGTTACGGTCTGGGAGCTCCATCTTGCCGAGATATACATAATATCCCTGACATGTACTTTAGTATTAGATATGTATATAAGGGGGCTTACCCGGCATAGCCATCTACAGCCCCCGGCTCCATCAACATCTAATCACCGAATAGTGACATCATAAACAAACAAGAGGAGCCAAAGAAACCTGGACATGTACTGCTGAGGATGACAGCTTCTCATAGTTAGCACTAGGTCTAATACTGTAAGCATAGCGAATGGTAAAAGATTACAATATGACAAAAAAACATTGTAAGAACTCCATAATATGACATCTCAGCAGCCATGGATGAGGTGGAAATCCACCAACAGAATATACGACCGCTACAAATAAATGCGAAAAAATGGCATTATAATTTTAAGCAGAATTCACTAGGTATCCACACCTATGCGGCAGGTTAATTTCCAAAACAATCGCCCCATTGAGAGGAGTGGAAAAAGATTTCAACCTCCAAGTAAAGGCCCCATCCGCCTCTCTCTTGTTGCATGCACATGGTGGACTTAGGGTCTAGAACGAAATACGTGTACATTTGATCTGCGGTTAGTTCCAGTGTAATTATATGTCTAAAACATTACATAGTCAGAAACATAGATCAATTTGGTTTTTTAGTGTGATAGCAATAATTTGTGATTTTACAGATCCCTACAGAAGAGGGCAGGGTACAGACCTACAAAGTTGCAGGGGTTGAAGATTTCCTCTCGAGAAGCATCAACCCTTCAGCCTCTAATATAAAACGCAGCTTCCGAATGAAAGCGCATTGAGTGACAAGTTACATAAGTAGCACACACATAGCATGAATTCCGAGGAACGAGATTTTTATTTAAAAAAAAACAACTTTGCCAACATGTGTAATATGTAACAATATGTGACAATATATGTACTTTTATAAAATGACAATAAATTTCTCGGCCACAAGAGATCACTTCGTGCAGAAATGTGATGTAATTTTTGGCAGCCTATTTAGTAATCAGCACTAGTAGACTAATCATGGCATTATGTTATGAGGAAGTGGAGAACACTGATACACTTCACATCATCTGTTTCAAGCCCATTATCATTAAACCCATGTATACACTTTATATTATAGTCTAATTCTTCCATTTCATTTGGACTCCTAGCCATATGCGAGGTATTTCAATGCAGGCAAGGATGGACTTCTGTCCGATGTTGAAGACCGTGTCGACATGAAGGGCGTGGACGTGTGACTGACACAGTGGATTCGAGGGCTGGGTGGAGAAGGATTGGGCTGCTTATCGTGGTCACTCCCATGTGGCCAGCTTCCTCTTGGACAGGGGAGAGGAAGTAGACGCAGTAGATCGAGGGGGACATCATGCTGTAGTGAATACACCCATACACGCGATGAACATCATATGGAATGCCTAGGTCGTCTCCCGCCAAGATTGGCGATTTAGTCATGTCATGCGTCCAAATCTTATCACTTGTGACCAAGCTAGGTGACATCTTTCAATTTTTCACAAGATTACTGCACATTTCACACAGGCTTAAGCTTAAAGCATTGGGGGTAAGTTACATTCTACAACAATGCAATTACAAATTTCAGTGACAACAGGGCTGCTCAAGTTTTCAGCCACACTGTGGGAGTTGCTCTGGAAACCAACGCAAGTAATGGCACCATTCCCCACCAAAGTTCATATGGACCATGTAGTTGGACAAGTGAACTTCATGTTCTATATCCTAAACAACCAGGACGTAAACCACTCCTATTAATCCCTTGCTCTTCCTCGTTGGTTTATAAGGCTGATTACTCGGATTATGATGACTTGCCTAGAAGGTGCATTGGCTATTCCCATTTCGCTGTTGGGATGGGAACACGCCTGAAATGCCCTTCCTATCATCTATGGTGTGTAAGTTTCATTCCTCCTATGATTCTGATGACGGCGACTTGCCTAGTAGGTGAATTGGCTATTCCCATTTCGCTGTTGGGATGGGAATACCCCTGATGTGCCCTTCCTCGTAAGTTTATAAGTTTCATTTTCTGGCTGATTCTTATTAACACCAGGACACACCCAGGGCCCCTCATGAGGTGTTGGAATCAGCTCTGGCGAACTGGGCTAACATGAACATTTCACTGCTGGCTAGGCAAAGAGGAAATAGTATTATTTAGCCAATAATAATGGGTGATGAGAAATGGATCCTCTATGACAATCATACGAGAAGGAAATGTTGGGTGGTCCATGGAAAACCACAACATAACAGAGAGGCCCAATATCCACAGGAAGAAGGTGCTGCCCTGTGTCTACTGGGACCAGAAGGGCATCATCTGTTCCAATCACGTGTAACGGTGACAGCAGACCCCTCCAGTAGACTGATAAATTGCGAAACTGGCCTAAGCCCTGCATCAGCAGGACACAAAATATGTCTCAAACCAAAAGCAGGTTATCCTCCGCCATGACCATGGAAGGCCTCATGTGGTGAAAGCCACAGAAGAGAGCTGGACCTGGGCATACATCTGCTGCCCTAACAAACAACACTAACCATCAATTCCAAACAAAGACCGGCACCAATGTTTTAGCATCTGATACATACTCTCTCCATGTGGCTCCAGTATAAAAATTTGGTGCGCTTGGGTCTTGGGACCATATCTTGTCCCATATCTGACTCCTACTAAACCTAGCAATCTCCATTTACTCCGCCACGATTTCATACCTTTTCCCTCCATCATCAACCCCTCAACCATAATGGTCACATTACAAAAAAGCATACCAAGAGAAGGCCATCCTAAAGAGCAGTACATTTTGACAGGAGTAAAAAAAACCATTCCCCTGTGAAAATATAATTACTGGCCCATGGGCCCCTTTACTGCGGAAAGCTTCATATGAGTACAGCTTGAGTGTTTTAATATCTGTTTTCTGCCATCTGATATTATTAGGCGGAACCATATATGAACAGCGGATGCCAAATCAAGGTCCAAAAATTTGACCAGTATTGCCTGGCTACTGCCAAAAAAATATGTTGACCAGTATGGCTGGTATTACATGCCAACCACTGTCCATAAAATCCTCATTCATGGGCCAGCCGTCATCAAATCGGCTTTGTTGCCAATACGAGAACTATGGGAGGAGGTACAGGAGGCTACTGCTACAACTATCCACAGGCTGAACCATTGGTCACTCCGGTGCCCCAGCAGGTGCCTCCAAACAATATTAAACAGATTTAAAGAAAGAATTTTGGCAGTTACGCTACTTGACTTGACCAACCAACACTCATTCGCCAGCAAGACCGCCATTAGTGTCGCCATCGAGAAAAGAGATAAGAAGCGAGACTAAGAAGAATAGTGTTACTAATAATGCTGTGACTCCCCTACTGCACGTTCTGGGAAAATACCATGAGGAGCTTTCCAAAGATGCACGAACATTGCTGAAATTACGAGGAGCCAGTAGAGGGTGGTCCAGTTTAAAAACTTGACAGTGGTGATAACCATCACACAGGAATACACAATATCATGCATCTAGACGCCTCCAGTGTACACTAAATTGATTTCAATCCATACCATAGTAACTTCAACTGGCTGGACCGATTTGTTGTTAAGAGAAATTTTACACAAGAACCTTCACAGTCCTAAAGTGGAGGGTGTTGCGTAAGACAATTTAAATCCCAGAAATTTCCTTACTCAACTTCTGCCAGAATATTACACGGACAATATCATGACAGCCATACCTGGCAAAGTTGATGGGAGCGTCAAGAAATTCAAGATCTCGGGCCGGAAGTACTTGGGATTGTTTAAGTGTTTCCCATCTCTGTGATGATGATTATGAGGCGAGAAATACCCATAATGCTAACAATTACAACGTCGAGCCTCATGCCGATGTGGGCCATGCAAACAGCGATACATAACAGAACCTGGAGACTGCACTGGATTGTTCAAATGTGCTACCAGCAACAGGAAGGGTAACAGTCATAATATGAACTCCATTGATATTAAGAAAAGCTGATAAAAATTCTTCCCTTGTGACTCTGCACGAACACACGACTCTCTTAAGAGCTTGCTTACAGGTGGTAATCAACATTGATATATTCTGTACAATCCGTACAAAGACATGGCATAGTGCGACACAATGCGGACGACCTGAGAAGGATTTCCTGTCGTCTTCGGAAATAGTGAAGAGGAGGAAAACAGTAGAGCTTAGACAACAAGTGCCAACTGCACAGATAACTTATGCAGCTGCCATAAATCTTCGGGAAGGATGGTGATGAAGCCGCGGAGAAAGTGGTGAAAGAGGCTACTACCACTACGCCCACGAGAGCGGAAAGGATTTTAAGGCGATGAAGAACAAACCAAGGAGCAGTCTTCATTAACGCCAAAAGACGCTCTTGCGCTGATTATTTCACAAAATTTCACGAAAGAACACTACAAAATACTTCGCCTAACAGCAAAAAGCCATGTTCATGATCTATACCCATACTACGAAGAGATACGGGCATGTTACATACGCGGAGCCACTATCTCTCAGTTATATGACTTACAAACTGTGTGTGAGAGAGAGACCTGTTCTCACTGAGATGTTTAGTTTTGGCTTGTCTGTCCTGCATGCTTACATTCGTTTTTTTCCGAATGTTTGTTGCATATTTCTTATCGGCTCGAACTTAAATCATAGAGGGTGAGTTACATCTGGTAAAAATTGTCACTTTCTGTTGATAGCTACTTAGCCCTTGCAGCGACTAATACGGCATCGGCAGTTATTGTTCCGCTACCACATGGTGAAAATTCCCCCAGGAGCCACAGGTATGTCATTGTTACAGGACATTCGTGATCTGGAATTAGTGCACAAGTGGCTTATTTATCTGGCGTTATTTCTAGGCTAGGCAGGATGAGGATTTTGACTTAACGGACACTGATATAGCGTGTATGATCCTCCATACATCCCACCTCAAGAGCCAGCACCATCATCTGATGATGGTGATGCAGATTTGCAGGTGCATCCACCAGATGAACCCAGAGGTGAGAAGCGTTCTCGACAAGTAAGAGGAATACCTTCCTGCAGGACTGTCCATCAGTAAGCTGTACGATGATTACGTAACTTTCTGTAAGGAACTAAGTGATAATCCCCATAAGGAGAGTTTTTACCGCCAAGTATTTGTATCCGAGTTCACAACCGCTTTCACAAGCCCAAGAAGGACCAGTGCGACACATGTGCTGCCTTTGAAAACATGCCTGATGAACAAATAGAGATTCAGAAGGCTGATCATGATGCTCATTTGGAGAGGAAGGAGCAAGCGAGGGCACACAAGAAATGTGACAAGTCCAGAGCTTCAACTGACAAGAATTTCACTAGTTGCTCTTATGACATGGAGAAAGTTCTCCTGACACCTAATTTAAAGGTGGGCAAATTATATTACAAGAGGAAGTTGCAAGTCTTCAACTTTATTGTAGAAAATAATTGTTCTGGACTGCAACCTGCTACATGTGGAGCTAGATGGATGGAAAAAAGGGGGTTTTCTGAAACAGGCACCTGCCATTGGGAATATTCCCACAATTTACCTGATACTACAAATGAAGTGGCAATGTACTCCGACACGGCAGCCGGTTTTGGCCAAAACCGAAATCAGATCATAGCAGCATGTTGACGACACAGCTGATGGAAGAGCGACACACCACTGCCAACCTATCGACTAAAATGGAGGAGGTGCTCCACGAGTGTGGCATTCACAAAAAGACTGTAGCAATGGTCACTGACAATGCCTCGAATGCGGTGAACGCTGTGCGGGACATGACTATAGTGTTGAGGAGCAGACGGTTACTAACGTGTACTAATAGGGCCATTACCGACCACCAAAAACGGGAACAGATACGCTCTGGTGGTGGTGGATTTTTGCACGAAATGGGCAGAGGCCTACCCGCTACAACGGATAGATGCTCCCACTGTCATGTCGCCCACACTTTTGTGAGATAATTCATGTGTCAATATGGTGTTCCTTCCCACCTCTTGTCCGATCAGGGCACACCATTCGATAGTGAAATTTTCCATGAAATCAGCAAAACCTTCTCTTTTCAAAAGTCCCGCACAATAGCATACCACCCACAGGGGAATGGTATGGTGGAGAGACTCAATGGGACCCTTGTTCATATGTTGAAGGCCTTGTCCACCACCAACTCGGACTCATGGGATGAGTTACTCCCTTATTCCTTACTCGCCTACCGAAACAACGCCCATGCATCTACCAATACAATCCCTTATCGGATGACGTTTGGACGCGAAGATATACACTGCCAGAGGACCTCCTCGTCTTAGGTCGTACCAATACGGCAGAGTCATCGTCTGACCATGTTAAGAGAATGTCGCATGACCTCCACGACATGTTCAGCAATGCTCGCAGCAAATTAGACGCTGCCAGCTAAAGAAACAGAAAACATATGACGACAAATATGCCCCATACCCCGAGAATCCTTGGGTATGGCTAAAGAAAGGTGTACATCAGAAATTCCAGACGACTTGGGCAGGTGCGTATAGAGTAGTACGCCGCACAGGTGACACCACCTATCAAATAAGCGATTCAGACTCGAACACGAGCCACATCCATTTCAATCGCCTTAAACCAGCTTTTGGCGTCTCAAGCCCGGGGTCTCCCCCCTTCATCTCGTGCAGAGTTGGGCAACTGTGGACATGATCGCACGAGCACTTTTCTGCGCAACGAGTTCTATTTAGGCGAATCTTTCAGCGCAGTGAGTTGTGTATTTGAATGCCTCTAATTTTAGCTAGTGTCATCAGTAGCACAGCGTAGCTTATCTAATACATATTTCAAGACCTATGTCTGTCTCTCTGTGACCTATGCAAATCCATACGGAGGCCTCCACATATGCCCCAGGGGTATCACCAGGGGTAGTTTTTTACCGGGAAGGTTCGTAGCGCATTGGAATTTACATCCGAGGTCATCCTTGGCCACAGGAGGCGAAAAGAACTTTGGATGTTGGCCCCCTGTGTTCTAATAATGCTGTTCAGTTGCCCTGGAAACCATATTCCTTCCCTCCTCTCCCTCCTCTCTCTCNCCCCCCCCCCACATGCCACCGCCTCCTCCAGCACATCAGTGTCATTACATTTCTACGTGGTGGCTGTACTTTGGTCAGTGTTTTTGCACTCACATTGGTTGCATACTTTATTGTTCCAATTTAGAATTTATTACACACTGTTGCCTTGGTTATGAGACTACTGGTGTAATTGGGTGATGATCACGTTTTGTTCATAACATTCAAAGAGTTCCATTTCTTGCTATCCTGATGGTATCTTATTCCATGTTTATCCTAGACACGGTGGCACGGTCCAACTGCAGCCTCGGGGCAGGCCCAGGGTTCGAGCTGGTGGTATACAAATGCGCTGTTTGTAAGAATAGCGGTTTTGGGTTGTTTGTTCAGGCAGCCTGTCGGAATTTTCTTGGCGTACTTTTTCTGCCATACCTTTTCCTCTACGTATACTGTGTCGTGCTTTTTGTCTTCATTCTCTTCTTCCGAACTGTGTTACGTTCTGTGTCGTGTAGTTTTCAATCGTTTTGCTTTTATTTGTTTTTTCCCTCTTTGTAAATTTTGGACCTCCACATTCTCAGTGTATATTCAGAAGTCCTTATGGGATGTGGTTTAACGTGTTTAAGGTGTGGTATAAAGGTATAAGGTGTATAAGGTGTGCCATAATGTGGTCTACGTAGGTTTGTGTCATGCAGTTTTCAATCTTTTTTGCATTTGTTTGTTTTTTCACTTTCTAACGTTTAGACCTCCACATTCTCAACACCACACCAACTTTAACATGGGCCTAAAAACATAGCAGCATTGGCAGAAGCACATTGGATACACACAGAGTTCGGCTAAGGGTGAGGGACCAAGAGACTGAGGAAGAACACCAAGCATGTCTCCACTCTATGAGAAACAGCGGCCATCAGTCGGAGATTAGCTCCATTTTCATCAACCCACCTCCTACATGCCGCTTTCCATTACTCAGGAGACATTGACAATAATTCTTCTGTCGGTGTTGTTGCAATTGGATCTATGTCAGAGGGATGCCACCATTGCCAGGCAAAGAAGTGGAAGAGTGAAACAAAAACGATCTGTTGCTCCATTGGAAAGGTTAGCCTTCCTCTACTGGCTGAGCCTCCACAGCTACTTAAAATGCTCCTCTTATAGGCACATCACCTGATTCAAAACATTTCCTGAAGACCATCAGAAATTACAATAATTTGACCTTCCAGATGACATCTTTTCGGGCCAACGTTGTTAGAGAAGGGGGCTTCATGCCTACATTCAAAGTGCAAGGGCAAATTTACCATCGCATGGGATCACTCCTTCCTTCAGAAAATGCGAGTCCGCAGTTTCTGCAACTTTACTTCGTGGGGAACATGCAACAGCAGGCAGAATACCGTTGCACCTACTTAAACGGCACACGCATGGACATCATACTGCAACTTCAGGAGATGATCCATTCCACCCACTCTTATGTCAAGAGCTTCAAGCTTGCACTTGAGAGTCCTCCTCCTCTGGAATTTGACTTGGTCATTGATGCAGACAAGCGACCACAAGGTGAGCATCGTGGTCGATTCAATCAACCTTCTTGCAATGAGATTACTGTGATCATGAGTGGTCAGGAGCATGGTAAGAGGGATATTGTGGTGAAGCTTCGAGACAACACGCTTCATCTATGCAATTATGAACGTAATTGGCTATACCAAATATTGCATGTGCATCAAGTCCAGAAAACACACATTGGATATCAGATTGTAAGCTCTGCCATGCTGGAGCTTCTACTGTTCTACATTCTACATTTACTTCTACATTTACTGCACAACCTTCAATTTTTCATGACATACTTTTGCTGGATTTTGGAGGTGTATTGTGTATTTTCTTGCAATCCGACATCCTTAGTGTGTTGTTTAGACTTCATGCACATGCAATATGCTCCATGTCACTGGTATGCCAACATTGTATAGCCATAATTATTGCAAATCAACGAGTCACTCCTATGGAAAAGCATTTCATAACCCGAGCAACGCCGGGTATCCTGCTAGTGTTTAATATGTTCAGGTCCAGGCCAGGATGGTAATTAAGAGAGTTCAAGACATGAAAAACTAGAATCCAGAAGCTATTTAGAGCGGAATTGGGACTCCTGATTGACCAACCAAAACCTGGAGGATGCGGGAATTCCAATGACGGTAACATTGCGAGATATTTCCAGGAAGGCTCTTGTCTACAAGAATTACAGACCTCGACCAGAGACTCTCATTCGGCGCTGTGCCATAATTCTGCGAGCAATTTCATCAGGCTACGATATTGACGCACAAGCTTTTAACGCTGATGCCCTTGAGACAGCTCGAAGTTTTGTCTCAAAATATCCGTGGTTCTATATGCCTGCTACTGTGCACAAAATATTGCTGCATGGCTCCATTATAATTTCGGTTTCAATTCTACCTATTGGAATTATGTCAGACGAAGCACAGGAGGCGCTAGGCATGAGGACATCAAGCATATACGGGAACATCACACCAGGAAGTGCTCCAGGACGGCCACAAATTAATGAAGACCTCCTGCACAGATTACTGGAGACTTCCGATCCGCACATTTCATCTCTGAAAATAGTATAAATTAGCTAAAATTTAAGTAGTTAAGTGTGTATACATTGGCAACTTTGAAGAGCCACCTGCAGAAAATATGGGATGCATTCACATCTGAAGAATGCGAAGCACTAAGTGATTCCATGCCAGCACGTCTTGCAGCCAAAGCTACATCATATTAAATGTCAATGTTTGTGCCTTACTGATTGCAAGTGACCGAATGATATTGTGTCAGTGCGCACTGTGAACGAATATTTCCGTGTCTGGTAGCGCATTTTCAGGAGGGCATATTATTTACGATCATTTCTAGTCCCAGTGGTACACCAGAGACACCCCTGTACAGCGGTACTACCACGCGTCGCGACACTTTTCCCATCTCCATCCAAGCAGATGCGCAGGTGAACGTACCATTATGATTTTTGGCAAGTAGTTAATAATTTACGCTGCATGAAAATGCTTAAATCTCTCTCAAATCATTATTAAATCTCGCCTTATTCTGCCAATTTCGTGCAAAATATAATATGACTGTGTTGCATGTTACGTCCTTAAAGTATGTAAAAGGGAATTAATCAGATTCTTTTTCACTTAGTAAGGAGAAAGTTGGTGACACAGGGCTTGCAAAAATGTATTTGCCCTTGGTTTCAAGCAAAGGAAGAAACACGTATGAAAAGAGGGTGACAAGCATGTCCTATGCAGATATTCAACTCATGACACCAATATTCATATGGACTCTAACATGGAATTCAGCCTGTCAAATGTTGCAGAGCTGCAGCCCAAAACCTGTGCTCTGGCAAACTATGGTGTGGCACATGCCGACTGCGTCTGTGTTGTGTCATGTACAATTCATCAAGACTTAAAAAGTATAGTGATTGCAAATGCAAGGTCAGCTTTAGTAACAAGTGGTCAAGAACAACACGGACTGCATTGGAAAAAGTGATTTGAAAACCAGCACAAGATGATGCCCACATCGGGGATTGATTTCTGCAATCCCAGGGCAAGATGTACAAACCCTACTTGAGAAGGTGTTTAGAGAAATTATGGTGGGCTTATAAGCACAATAAATACCTTATCATCACATACTTGAGGATAACTGCATAATTATACATACTGCTATGCAAGTGAAATGCTTCACTGCTAAAGGTTATCGAAGGAAGGAAGGAAGTCCTCAGGTGGAGGGTGGGCCATGAGACACAACTACATAAACGTACAGCTCTCGCTAGAAGAAGAGTCTGCTGGCAAACCCTGGTAGCTAGGCCGCCTAATTGTGGGGACTAGGCCCAGATTAAGCACAAAGACCATGACCACATAGTTTGTTAGTATGACTTGTGATACTTTATATCCATTGCGACTACAGATGCAGTAAGAATCGTGATATGATTACTTATGAGGCTGAATTCGAGTCCATGTGGCCAGTTTGTTGTTGGCTGGCTGCAGGGCACATATTTCTTGGAATCTACTATAGAATATTGCACACACTCATACCAAATGCATGGTACTTTTCCATCACACATGTATTGCTGACATCATGACTACAAGACAAGACATCAATGTAAAAATCTTGGTACTAGTGTAACTTGTGACGACGAATGAGTGAGAGACCTCCCGTTCATTTGCACCATGCGTCGAATACAGACAGCACATTGCCTAATACGGTGTCAAATGAATCACATCCAGTTATTGGCAGTGCTCTCATAACTTGCTTATACATGGCAAATCCAAGTCCTGCCAACAAAAAATATACATTTACATATCAGTAATCAAATCACGCCGTACTGCAAAAGTAAAATATGTCCACATTAGCCAATCCATACAGGGTGATCCTACGATTATGGAAATCATGGTTTTCTGAAATATGTGGGATATAAAACTGCTAGGTCAGCATACCCTAACAGTCATTCTATTCAGCTATTAACCCCTTCGGCCCCAGCGCATAGGCGACTAGAACTTGACCATTATGCTATCTATGCAAAGATAAGAATGACGGGAGGGTTACGAGTGTTTTCCTCTGCCCAATTTCTTCCAAGAAAGGAGCCTCCAGATGATTCTAAAACATTGAAGGCTTTTGAGACGAATCTCAAGAGTTTCAGCGCATAAGCACGCAGATTCACAGCAATTAAGGTAGTTTGGCAGTGAATTGGAATGTTCTGACAAACCAATTTTCTGCTTATATCGAGACAGATTTGCCCAAGGTAGTGATATCAGTGGCTTTTATTCATCCTAATGCAATTTTAAATGTGCTTTTATGCCGTCGCCACTGTGGCCTCGTCCCCAGACGCAGACGCCCAAGGCGCCTTTACACCGGCCATGAACATCGGGGTCACCGCCAGAGCTTTTGCATTTGAAATAGCTGCCGACACCCCCTCCCCTCGAGGAGGAATCGACGAGTTCAACGTTCTTCGCGCTAGGAAACACACAGTCCACATTTCAAATCACCTAGCAGCAATCACCTCCTACGATGAGGTGATTACGGCTCCAAGTTCAAGTGAAGGCAGTGAATTAACGAGCACAAGTGCCAAGTCTCAGCTGCGACGTTTGAAGCAGACTCATGACCTCTCTTTAACAACAAGAAAACTTGACTGAACTTGAAGACACTGAACTTGAAGCAGTTAAATGTATATTATAGTTAACGTGACTGCAGATACCAAATGACACCACCTACATCAACCACATTTGCTTGTTAACATCCACCTCCGTATGACACTTTTCGTACGATCTGCATATATCCATTCAAGAGGAAGCAGGTGTGTTAAAGTTCCAGGACATCCAGGGCCACAAAGACAAGAAAGTGCACAAGAAGGCACTCAATCTCAAAATTTACTTGAGACTACGGTAGAGCCTGACCGACTATCCACTCACACAGATTGAAGTACCAACCACCGCAGGTAAATATAATTACAACAAAGCACATGCTCCGGGTAGAAACTGTATTAAGATAGTAGACTCTTCAAGAGACCATTTGAATGGCTCAACACTGCTGCGGCAAAAAAGAGAAAGGGAGCTGTAAACAAGGCATTGGCACAAGGCAGGATCTGGCACAAGGTGTGGTTAAACAGCAGGACCTACTTACAATAGAAAATATTAGTAGTACCTGGGAGGAGGTTGCCTTTCAAGCGAATGCTGCTGGCCAGGCCAAGAAGCACGAGACAAATGGTCAACCTGAAGACTATGGTTAAGTGCCACAAGGCGTATCAAATGTGTTAAGAAGGCCCCAGTTATTCCCCTTACATAAATACCACGTGATCGAGTATAATATGCCAACAGGACGACTGAAATCCATCAAATACCCAGCATCCACTCTGGATAGCGACGCCACAAAATCATTAACCTTGTACTTATTCCAAACTGAGCTAAAGCAGCTCTATATGTTATATGTAATCCCTGCAGGCATGACCCATGAAAATTTTCCAGTTCATTTTCAGCATTTTTTCTCCGAAACTTTTCCATAACTTGTGAGAATGACAGATGTGGATGGACCGTCATCCAGAGAAGAGACAACACATGTATGCAAGAAGCAATTCACAAAAGAGGTGCAGTTTAATAAGGAAATTATTTGCCCTGACTGAAGAACAGTGCCCCCAGGCTCAACCATGAAAGTGCAAGAAGACCATTTAGGAAGATGGGGCCCTTTCCTTTTACTGCGTATGGATTCAGACTTGTGATATTAACTGTGATGCTACAGCAATGACCTGCATCATTATCTGAGCACTTCACAACTGGATTCGGATGTCCCATCCTGATAAAATACACCACATTGTTCACCAGCTCAATCCTAACGTGGTGCATTTCATGAATGGGGTTTCATGTCACTTGCAGACTATCAGATCTGTCACTAGGATGATGTGTGTACAGTGTTGGATACCACAATAAGCTGAGTGTTCATAATGAACATTTGGATTGTAGCAAGGAACTTGATTAGTCACATGTTTATAGGACATATTCCTAAATGTCACACAACAGAATAGTTCCAACATGGAAAATTGATGGTAATAATCAGAAATTAGTGTCACATAAGTTCATAACGGATCATCTTGTTATGATCTAGAAAATAGACCAAAGACCGCCAGAACTCAATATATCTGGCCAAGTCAGACTAGGTCATATGGAAATGAGAAAAAGCAAAATTATGCATTTCCTAACAGGCAGTGTACCTGTATGGGACGAGTTCCTCCTAAGCATCACATGGAAATCACAGCCCAACGAGCAAGGTGCTGAAAGGTAAATGTGCAGAAATTGTACATGTACATTAGATTTCATTTCAATCCATACCAACAGTACTAGAATTGAACTGTAAGGAGAAATTATGTGACCCATTGTTTTTACCACTCTCAGTCAGTCAAGGACAATAAAACTGCTGAATATGTTTATACGGAAAGTAAACCAGACAGATCTTTTTATATGGGACACACAGGTCCACCCAGTCAGGAATGCAGGGGCCAAAAAGCATCAGAGAAGAGAGGAGGCCAAGCCTTGTTCAGCTCCAATGCTAAGATGGAGTGGAAAGAGACTACTTGAGACACTTTACCAAATTTCAGCAAAAGACCAAGGTACCTGTACCACCAAATAACAAACCAAATTGGAGACAAACAGCCCACAGTTGGAGATGAGGTATACAGAAATATGAGAAATGGCTCACATCTTTGATGATGTATGCTGTCCACATCTGATACATAAAACCTGCATTGAGAGTTTGGAAAGCCAGGTTGCCAGACATCATTATGATACGCCAGCAAACAACATTGATGGTTACATCAATGTAACCGACATCCAATTTTGCTTCCATCTGATGGAATGAGAGAGAGTTTAAGAGAAAACATTGTTCACACTGTGTGCTGCATGCATTGTCGGTGATGATAAATACCAGTAAATGCCCATTACCATTTGCTTATGCATGCAAATGCTGAGATTTTCTGTGATAACTGCACACACGTTTTCTCAAAAACATTTTTAAGTACACCAAGTTTGGAGGAGACACTGGACTGCCTGTCTTGCCCTATACCACTCTACTTGGGTTCAGGCTATTTGGGTAGCTAGGCCAGGAGTTATTGATGCATACAACAAAAACATGATGTTCATCAGGTGAATGTCCACACCTCACCGGCCAATATCAAACAAAAATTAAGAACGTCAGATCCCAACTTCGGTGGTATGTGCTGGCCCGCAAGGTGTGGCACCAGTAATGCAGCCTTGGTGGTATGAACTTGCCAAAGTTTTTCTACCAGTTATGGACATAGGGACAGTACCAGCAATTTCACCCCCTCAATCTACAGTGGACTGTGAGAGAAAATGTTTTAAAAACCACCGGGTAAAATTTGTTTACTAATATTTTCCATTTCCTTCGCCTGAGAATAATCCACATGGGAGCCATTTCAGCAGACTGCATGGAAATCAAGTAATTTAGGGCCTCATGAGATTAATGCAGGTGTTAGACAGCTCAGTGGAACATTTCTTTGGATTAAAATAGGAAAAAAAAGGTCCAGGACCTCTCAACAACCTTGGCACATCAGAGCTGCAGACAGGAATTGATGCAGAGGAAACAACAAGACCAACCAGCCCATGTGAATTTCCCACATGTGACTTGTTCTTGGAGCAATTTGTAGCCCTCGCTACTTCTGTTTGTCTCAAATGATGGCGGCAACCCGGCCCCTGGGTCTTCTTCCCAACTGTTACCCTCACGTCGTCCCCGCCAGTACCCCGCAAGGGATCTCTTGATGGTTAGGGGATTGAAGCCCATCCCAACCCAGTGTCTCAGAGGCCTCCTCCTCATGCCGTCCATCAGGTCCTTCCATACAAGTGCAGGAACATTAGCTTTGTCCATAACAAACACATGTGAGTCACAGGGCAAGGTTGGTATGCCGCTTCATGATACTCGAGTACTTTTTTTTTCCAAAGCCCTCACTTTGTCCATTACCAACCATATCCAACTATATTGAATAGGGCAAGCAGGCTGTTTGTTTGAGTGGGTAGGAGTCATGCCAACTGTGGCTATCTGGTTATTAGGAAACACAGACGGGACAGGACTTTCTCAAGAATGTCTCTCACTAAAATCTAAATGGGAATATCATTGCCCTGATCCATCTCAAGTTCTTCAAAATATGTTTCATCCTGGTCCATATGCTGGTGAGATTGCTTGCAACTTAATGAAGGGGGAAATTGACCCAAACGCGACGCCATGTTGGTGTGTCCTTGAAAATCTGAAAAGAAGAGGGCCTGTCTTAATTTTCAGTCTATATCACATATTCACAACAGAAAAATGCCAAGCAATAAAATACATGGTCCAAAAATTATAAATGACCAACTCAAATGTTATGACGACACTTTTCCCACTGAAAAATGTAGACAAAAAATGTATTAATTTGGTTCCAAGAATTTTGTACCTCACAAAACATCCCACACATGAACCCTACAGCAACTGGCTCATTTCTACTGGAAGTGCTGACCTTGTAAAAATCCAAGGTATGCAACACAACAGTGTGTCATCAATATCATAGCATTCATATGGCCACTCTGGCAGGACTTTAGATGCCCTGTGGATCACCCTGTATGCATATAGCGGGTAAGTCCAACCTTTCCGCTTTTAAAAACTGTCCTTCAGATTCCAGGACCCGTATTCTGGCCAAAAGACGGAAGCGGTTTGTCGAATGCGCGCGGTGACGTCAACATGACGTAGACTGGGTGTTTCCTGGCCTTGCCTGGTCGCCTCTCCCAGCCCCAGGATTGGTCGGCGGGGCAGGGCTGGGGGAGAATACCCTCCGCGCGATCGATACTATCCACGCGTCATATTCTGGTCAATGTTGGCTGAGTTTGTCGCGCGTCCGGCCTAATGCGAGCCGCGATGCTGCTGCTCGGTCATTCTGCGCGGCTACCAAAGCCATGCCGAGTGCGAGCCAGAGGCTGAGACCGCAGCTACCTACTTGTGTCCTCGGCGACCCTGGGCAGCCCGGGGCCCATTCTAATGTATGGGTGTTGTGCTGCAATGAACAAGTAGGGTGTGTGGCTGTGAGAGCCAACAATGGAGCACCACCTGCTGCAGAAGAGGCGGCGAGAAGACGGATACAATATCACGATTGCCATTGTCTGCTTCTCGCTCAGTCGGACGGTGGGTCTAGGAGCACCCCCCCAAAAGCGCCTCTTCCTCCATAGGGAAGACGCACTTGAAGTGCTCCGAGACAAAGACATCAGAAGACGTTACAGATTATCAAAAGAATTGGTTCTCTGGGTGTGCAACGAAGTAAGGAATGAATTGGAACCGAAGCGCCCATCGAAAACTACCCTCAGTGTAGAAACGAAGGTTGGTGTCAATGGAACATGAACTGTAAGTATTGGGACTAATTTCATGCATGACTCACACTGCACATGAACCATAGCAGTTATTGTAAGGTGTCACCTTTCCCATTCGGCATTGGCAAGTGACATTTATTGCCATTGCATTCACTAGTAGCAATGGTCAAGTATATTTAGCAAATAAAATTGGCTTTCACATGTGACCTATGAATAGGTACTCACAGAACACAAGTGGAACATTTGCGGAAAACTGCTGTGACTAGATTCAACCTAATTTCGCATTCCAATGAGCTGGCAATGACATACTTGAGACACTTACATATGGTGTACATTTATATAAAAGTATCTTTCATGGCAAGCACAGTGTGACATGAAGCAGTGTAAATATGGCCATGGCAGTGTCAAAAACAAGTCCTCGTGGTTCATGAAATGTCCCTTGCTTTAGGCATTGCATCAGTATTGAGTAATGCCCACATTGGAATAATGAGGCTGCTCTGTCACAGGTGCTGATAGCCCTTCGGTTACATTTGGTCCCTTTCACGGGTGACAGCCAGCTGACACCCTCTCATGTAGCTGTCAGCTGGTGGCGCTGGAACTCGCCATCCTTGATTGGCCCTCACTCACGTTATCCCAAAGCAGGACCGCACCTACTGATATCATCTCTCGATACCACCAAACGTCGCGCGGCCTTGCCTCTCCCTCAGGCCAGCCCCTTCGGAGGCATATGTCACCGCGCGCATTCGACAAACCGCTTCCGCGCGCCTTTTGGCCAGAATATGGGTCCTGTTGTGAATTTTATACAAATTTACGGCATTGTGAATCATGGGTTCATAAGCCTACAACCCATGTTTTCTTAATATATGATGATGAGGTTGCTCAGCAACTTTCACCTGGAAGAAACATTGACACACTGGGTTACAGCATACCTGTGCATCAGCCAAGTGATGATGCTGTTCACCATTTCACCCCAATCTGAGCTGTAGTTTCACGCCACAGGTAAATGGCCACAGTTCCATACAACAGGGACAGCAGTTCCACTGAAGTCGCCTCACTCACCAGCGACACCCTCACTGAGGTGGACACTTTTGCGAAGGCTCAGCTTGTTGAACTGTTGCAAGGTGGGAGTTGGGATTCATCCATGTTGTCCATCACTTTGTGGTAGCAGACAGATGATGTTTTGTCTGAAAATAATGATTAATGAGCATCAATGACAGTCAATTAAAGCATTTTGCATCGGACATGGTGATCAAACTTCTTGCCTTTCTCTGTCAGCTTTTTTCCTTTGCACTAAGCTACTTAATTTTTATCCAATAAATTATACTCAGCAAAGTTCCTTTCAACATGCACCAACACAAATTGGCACTTGTTTCCATTGTCTGATGTCTTGGGGAGGTGTGGTGGCCGCGATGGTAACGTCACGGCTTGCTCAATGAAAGGCCCCAGGTTCGATCCCCGCCTGGGGAACTTTCCTTTCACCTGCGTCAGGAGGGTCTCTGACCTGCACCAAGGAGGTGTCTGGCAACCTAACCTCCTGGGGGACTGCACATGACCCCTTTACCGACATTGCACTTGCACTCATGTTCCCTCCCCAAAAATCCCTATCCTTACCCCATTTCCTTTCATCCTTGCACCGGAGTTAGAAGAAAAAATGCAGAAAATTGCAGGAAAAATGGTGGTATTCCACTCCCCTATAAGGGCCTATGGCCCTATCACGGGGTAACGTAAAATAATAAAAAATAAAAAATTGTCTGATGTCTTACATACATGACAGAAGTTTCGCATAGCATGCATCAGGTTGTGTTTACACATGAGCGATTTGATCAGCGATTAGCTTCTCTGAATGATGCAAGCTGTAGATGTTCTGACATCACTACAGAAGCCATCGCACTTGCAGTGCTGCCTGCCGCCACACTACTGCCACTTGAATACGGTTGATTTGTCAATGACTTCATGGATACAGCGATAAGGCATTGCTCATGCCTCTTTCAAATAGACCCAAGCACTTTCATCAGCGATTCTCTCACTTCCAAAAGGCGACCCCCTACTTTCTGCCCAATATTGGTTTCATCGCTCATCAAATAGCTCATATGTCAACGAGGCCTTAAGACGCACGGAGAACAGGCACACCTCGCTTTGTGACATTTTCCTAACATGGTGCTTCTAATGATAATAATTTCCGGCACTTACATGCTCTTGCAGCACACGTTAGCCGCGGATTACTTCATGGTGCTTATAATTGTCACTTTTGCATTGGTTACTTACGCCTAGTGCTATTGCGCCCAATATGATAGTGTAAAAGTTAAAGCCTTTCATGTGCAGTAGCGAGGTCCCTGGTTGCATGAGCTGGGAAGCAATATTAACTCCGCAGCATCAGGCTGGACCCTGTGGGCCCCTAGGTCAAGGGGAGATGCGCACCTGTTCAGTCCAGGGGCGGGTCCCGTCTGCAGGAGGTGGGCTGGAGGGGCCCAGGGGCAGCCCAGGGGTCCGTCCAAGCAGGCAGGGAGGGCCCGGGGGCGGACCAGGGGCGGCCCAGGGGCAGGCAGAGAAGCGAGGCCATCCCGACAGAACGTTCGGCGTAGTTGGCTGGTTGCGGCTTCCCCCGTCAGATGGCGGGGTAGATCCAGGAGGGTATGGCCCAGCGGGAAAGGAGGAGGCGGCCATGTTTGGTCCATTGGTGAAAGACACTTGTTATCTCCTGCACATGTGATTATTATTTATAATCTTGGGAAAGCTTCCATTTTTTTATTATTAGTTTTGTTCTGATGGGAAGTTTCAGAAATAATAATTACTCAAGATATACATTTGCACTCGTTTTGTAGCCAGCAACACAAAATGTTACAACTGTTGTAAGATCCCAGGCAGCACAAAAAGTTGGGCCAATATTGGACGAATGTTGGCCCAATATCTTGAATCTTGGGCAATATTGGCAGCAGATCTATTGCCATTCAAACTCGCCAAGTAGCACAAAAAGTCGGCCAACGTAGGAACCAATGTCGGGCCGATGTCGTGTGAAAGTCGGCAAATGTCGGGCCGATGTCGTGTGAAGGTCGGCAAATGTCGGCCGACTTACCAGTCTGTGGCCAATCTTGGCCGAATGTAGGGAGCCGACCTATTATTATCCCCGTGCTAAACTCGTGCGAAGGCAGATAATAACGGTAGCAGCTTTATGCGTGAGTACGTCACGAGTTGAGTCTAGTCAGGCATAAGGACGAGTGGAACTGCGCGGTGACCTCCGCTCCTTCTCCGCCCTTGGTCTACAGGCCTACAGCAACCCGGGGCCCGGGGCCCACCCTCGCCGCTGCCCCTAGCTGGGTCTCATGCACAGCTGGTGAGTAAAAGGTTCAGGCCTGAACTGCACGTATTATTGTTGCAATATAATATTTGCACATTCAACTTCATTGAAATGTTTCATGATCATTTTCAAGCGACACATTTATAAATGTTAATTGTATTAGGGTTGGTTTTTAATCCAGGGTTTCACTTAACAGGTTCATTCAAAACCAGCGTAAGGACGGCAGGCGTGATGATGGAAGGATTGGAAGCATCAGGGCAGCCAGCATCAAAATGATAACGGCGCAGCGGAGACTTATCAGGACAAGACAATGCTGAAGTGACTGTGTTGGCCGGTGTTGGGATTGCTGGAGTAGTGAAAGTTTGGTGCCAAAGTTTGATATGATGTGGGAGATCTCTGCATCCAGATGAGGATCGCTCCCGGGATGGAATTTGCCATGACGAATCGCGATCACTATTTTTTTCAGAGCATGAATCCTGATTCGCCTGTCACGCCAGAGTCAGTGAATATAGTGTTTCACAGAGTTCCAGTGCTTGGTGATTTTTATGACTATCCCTGCAAATCATCCTCTACATTTCAGTGTATAAAATTGGAAAATGTCACAATGCCCACTTGTAAAAAATGCACACTTGTAAACTGTCACAGATAGGTCATCAGTGCTTGGCTATGGAAGAAAGATATGTCGTCGTACTGAAGCATCAAACATTTTAATGTATGTGATTCCAATCACTCTTATCACTCGTCCTCAAAATTTGCACACTTTATTCAGAATAACCCTGTATAGCAGAAATGTAACTGTGGCATTCCGGTGGTTATGCTTCTTTTTCCCTGTCATCGAAGGTTTTGGATGTACATAGTGTTATGAGACTTGACTGTACTCCCGATGTCAGTCACCAGGAGCAGATGACACTGGTAATCCAGATTGTGGATGTGACAGAATCAAACGTGGTTGTAGCTGAATACTTCTTGAAATTTTTGCGTGTGACACGACAGGGAAACGGGCCTATCAAAGTCACTGCTAGCTAGTCTCGATGAACTTGGACTTGCCATTAGGGACAAGGGTATGACAATGGCGCAAATATGAAGGGACATAACCAGGGAGTTCAAGCTCGCATTCTGCAAATTAATCCCCGAGCGTTCTTCACATCATGTGGCTGACATAATTTGAACCTGGTTTTATAAGATATAGGCCAAGTGTATCCCACAAGCAATGGCTTTTTTGGGGGTGATTCAGAGACTATACACCATTTTCGCGCACTCAACAAACAGGCGGCACATTTTAAAGAAACACACACACATAAGTGTTAAACCATTATCGGACACACGATGGGAATGCCGGGTGGAAAGTGTCAAGGCAATTCGTCATCAGACCAGTTTTGAATTGTGCGACATAACAGATGATGCAAAAATCAAGAGTGAAGCGGAATATTTGGTCGAGCATGAACTTGAAAATTTCGAATTCTTGCTTGCTACGATCATCATCTAGTACGACATCCTTTTCACTGTGAACACTGTCAGTAAAATGCTACAATCTCAGAACATGCAGTGGATGTCGCTATTCAGCAAGTCTCTGGTCTATTATTATTATTATTATTATTATTATTATTATTATTATTATTATTATAACAGCAATGGGCAGTCTGAATATTATCTTAGGTCAGGATCACTTTTAATGTTGTAAAGTTAGTGACTTATGTTGTAGCTGCTGATATCTAGTGTCTTCCCAACAGTATGTGCAGGTCCACTGTTATTTAAAAAAAAAAGTGTGAAGTGTGAAAATAGTTAGATTTCAGCTAGCTCCTGATCATGACTTTCATGGTTCATATCATAATTTATTATTGTTGATTACTATATAAGTATTCCATGTTATACTTAACTCTTGTGGGATCCTTGTTTTCAAATGAAATAATTTTACGCATCCCAAGTTGTAGTTATCGACAGCATAAATCACTATGTCTATTCCTACTTGCAGGCAGAAAAATCAGAGCATGCTGTGGCAAATACTCCAGGATCAAAATTGTTTTTGCCAAAGGATGGGAAGAAAACCACTTACATCAATGATCCTCCACAGGATGTAATCCTCCCGAAGGATTGTACAGTGGAGAGGGCTTGGGGGTATACTACATAAAAAGTCTTGATTACCCTAGTGCATTCTCCCAGCTCTTAGGATTATTCCAGATCACTGACACCCAAGGACACATTTTATAAGGGGTGGATGACAAGCAAGCTAACTGTATTGCTAAATCATGTGCCTGACAGACAGAGGGGGAAGAAGAAGAGGAAGTAGACTGCTGAGCTGAATAAATGTTTTTTACAATGAACAAAATGATCTCTTGCCGGAAGGAAGGGCGACTAGTAAGGGACACCCTGTATAATAGGAAGTCCGGCAAAGGATTCATAAACTATCATTTTGAAAACGATGAGTGTCTCCCACTTTCGAATTAAAAAAACACAGGAAGGAGGACAAGTCAAAACCTGCAGTTGTAGATCATGGTGATAAAAGTGAAAGTGACGACTTGGCCACGGGGACATGAATGGAAACACTTTTCTTCAGTGGATTAAGGATCCTCAATACACCACCAGGGAGCCTAACATTCGTGGACAATGCTTCATGCAATTCTACTCAAGAGGAGGAGTTGGCCAACCAGAAGTGGAGGAAGGAGACAGGCCAGAAGTGGCTTGAACATCTGCACCTGCTACCCCCTAGTAATCATCTGAAGAAGGCGCATTCAGATTTGGATGACCCACTCAAACGGTTATAAAATCATTTTGTACATGCTGAAATGTCAGTGGATTCTAACTTGGCAACTGGGACCCACACTGCACAGCTGCTGGAGAAAACACTCCGTTCTATGATGGAAGAATGAAAAATACCAGAGGAAAAAAATACAACTTGTGTTAGAGATGGCCCAGCCACCATCGTCAAACCAGCAGGTACAATCATTTCCGTCTAACAGTCATCTGCTGACTGTCATCACAGTACCATATCTGAGGGCGTCAAGAAATCATGCCCAGAACGAGATCTATTGATCATCAAAACTGATAGATCTCAAAAGCAAAATTTCCATAGCGTCATAGCTGCACTGTATTGTGCATTTACGTCGACATACTTCATATTTGAGGACGATACCTACAGTACACAGCAGTACAGGTTGTTTTAAGTTCGATTGACAACAACCTGTTGCTTCCGAGCAGCCCAAGTACGAAGAGAAGCAGTCCTACGGCTACGAGCAGCCCAAGTAATCGGGCTGCTCGTAGCCGTAGTTCTGCTAAAAACCGTTCGTAATTGGGGTACAAATCATTTGATAAGTTTCTATCTTTTTAGATGCCGCCAACAAAGTCATCCGAGGTAGACAGCCGGGCCCAGGTAGCTGCTGCACAACGGGAGGTAGCTGCTGCACAACGGGAGGTAGCTGCCCTGTTTAGTAGTCTGGCTTGATTTGTTGAGTGGGAGGAGAAGGGGGATGAATCAGTTGGGGACCATTCCTTCTGTTATACTCACAGGTTTTTACTAAATCAGCATTGTTCTCCCATAAGGCATAGATATGCAAAGATAAGAATGACGGGAGGGTTACGAGTGTTTTCCTCTGCCCAATTTCTTCCAAGAAAGGAGCCCCCATATGATTCTAAAACATTGAAGGCTTTTGAGACGAATCCTTCGAGTTTCAGCGCATAAGCTTACAGATTTACAGCAATTAAGGTATTTCTTAAGCCATATCTGAGGGGTGGGGCTTTGCGGGTAAGCCCTATCCTTTTACACAGGGTGACGTAAGAAATACCAACCCTCTTTCACAGAAATATTTTCCATCCGACGACATGAAAATATACTATACAAGGAAAATATGTTATAGAATTTTTGAAGTTAAATTAAATATTCCTGAAGCTCCTAGTACTACAACATATAGATATAATATTACGCGTTACAAGTGCCTTAAAAATCGACCGAAGTATGGCAATGTTGCGTAACCTCAGCAGTTGTGTGCCGAAGGTGTCATGGCGGCCTCCAGATCCCCTCAGAACTCGCTGTCTCGTATAGTACCGGACAAGACCATGTCGAAACGCCAGCCATTTCGGTGGAAGGGGAAGTTGGTGACCGAAGCTGTGTATCGCAAGAGACTCGCCCAGCGAGAATACGCACAAGGAAAAGCCAAGAAACCAGTCGATCGCAATGAAGACGAGTGTGTTGTGAAGGGGCGTCGTCTGGTTGACTTCAGTGTACTGGCAAAGTACATGCGTTGTCGCATGTGCGACGCAATGATGTCCTTAGAAAACATTGAGGGAGAAGACCAGCATGGCTTGGGTTTTGTGTTGCACATCCGCTTTCTGCATTTTGTGTTTGTCAACCCAGTGCCCACCAGCATGTCGGCATGGGTGGCAGGCAGACCCTCTTCGACGTAAAGAGCAGGATCCATCTACTTCAAGAGTCACTTGCAATGAGGAATTTCTTGGCACACCTGACACCAAGAGGAGGCGAGTGGTCAGTGACCGTGCAGCTCCCTTCATTGCTACAGGTACTCCAATGAGCCAAAAGAGTGGCATCCAAAGTAGGGGACGACAGCGCACATCAGTCATTGGTCACTCTCAGGGACGTGGTGCGCCTCATGGTTGCATATGACATGGGGTTCAGCTGCAGGGGCAATGGTCACAGTTATGACAGTTTGAATGGCTATGGAGCATTGATAGGATGTCACAGGGGGCTTGTGTTAGACTATGGTACTAGGAACAGAAAGTGTAAAAAATATTACTTAGGCCACCCAAAAAAGGACCATGATTGTAGACTTTTATTCATGCTTGCACATGTTCAGCCAGCTAGATACACTACACAAGCAAAAGATGTACTTCAGGAATCGAGGGTGGTACTACATTGAACCAGTAGAAGTAACATTGGGTCAGCGCTATGATCAAAGATACAGCAATGTCACAGTCAGGCAAATCATGAGAGAGAACGAAAAGGTGGTTCATATTTGCCTTCCGGTCCCCCGCAATGGGCTAGGAAATTGATTACATGTGGTACCACTTTCCTACGAAGGACGGGGGTCGGTCCAAGCAGGGTTCATTTCCAAGAAATGAAAACATGCTGTACAGCAAGAGTAGAAGGGTCAAGGGAGCACACATGGAATTTTTCGCCCTTTGTGACATGTACTGTATATCGGACAAAATTGCGTCGCTGTCCGCATCCGGACAGCAGTTCAATAGCCCTGCCCTGGAGGAATTATGAGTGACACGTGCATACTGTGTCCGGATTCCCTCGATAGTGGAATGGCCGTCGTTAATGTAGAATGCAGGGATTTGGAGGGATTGAAATCGGCGAGTGCGCTCAGAAAAGACCAGCAGGCCAAGGAAACCAAGAAAATGGCACAGGCGGCGTGTCATTCATGAAGTGGTGACCATTACGACAAGCACAGCTGGCACAATATTGTATGAAAAATGGTACACTGACATAAAAAGGTTGCCAGAAGGAGAAAACCTGCGCATTGGTGAAGCTGCAGCCGAAATCATCCGGCAGGATATCCATGGTACAGTCTATCGCACCGACACTTAGCCTGCTGCAGATCCTACCTCCTTGTCATGTGATGATAATTTACCGTCCACATTAGCACACTTTCTGAAGAAGGTCATAACTTCCAAAAGTGTCAAGGAAGTAGTTGTGAATCGCAAGCGTGCAGCTATCGGTGAGGCTGTAGTAGGGGTGTACACCCATCGACATTATGGCTCAAGACATATAGTGGACATTGTCAGCAGTCTGTCGTTTTCTGTTACATACAAGAAGGTTCAGAGGTGAGTATGAGGATGACAGAATAATGACTTGTAATTAATGTATCACAATCACATTTACTTCCAAAATCACATGGGTTTCACTTTTAAAAAAATTTACATACAGGTACGAATTCTCAATGATGGAGACCTCTAAGGCCGTCCAGGCTATTCGCGAAGGTGAAGAGTACACGCAGTATGAGTTTGACAATGCTCATTGCGACATCAAGGCAATGAATGGACTTGGAACGTTCCATATCATGGGAGGCATGCGATTTACAGCGCCAGCGAAGACCCAGACTCAGCGAGACACCACGCATCCTGAGTCCCCCACCTGCCACTGAGATTTCTACCAATGGGAGAATGATTGTTGTGTGGTATAAGAAGCCGCCAAATCCTGGTCTGAAAGGCGTGACTGTTAGAGGGCTGGGAGACCTCAACGATCACGTCTCAAGGTGGGTGACTAAAATTAGGTCGGGCGCACTCACGAGAAAAACCAAGCTTATGCCGCGCCGCCACTCTATTCGAGGTATTAATTCATTATTTTATTTTCCTTACAGATCAGTGGAAATCGGTCTAGCAATGGCTGTCAGTCAAAAATGAAATCATCCTCCAGCATAGTAAAATTTTCTATAGTTCAAGAAGTACGGGACAGCTAGTTGGGCGTCCACAGCGTAAAATGCGATGGCACACGTGATGCTGCTGGCTCGGAAAGCTTTGCAATTGTGGTTCGTTGTGTTGCAGCTGACATCAGGGTTGAAGCCACTGGACTTTTGAAGTGTATATCTGAGAATACCAATTTCATTATGTCTGCCGGGTGTTCATCTGCTCTGCAGCGAAATAATATTAATTTTTTTCTTCGTACAGAAATCCCAGGTTTTTCTCCACCCTGGATCAAACGCTGGAGCAACTATATGAGAGATTCAGAGAAGGACGATCTGAACTGTACAACACCATTGCTTCACTTTTGCCCCGTTCAGGTGACTCTTTCCTTACGAAGGAAAAATTGCGACCACTTCTACAACTGGAACTTGTTGGATCCATAATTGATTAGAGTGGCAAAGACTCTCATTCAAGAGCAGCTCTCTGACGAAACGGATATAATTTCTATGCCCTTGCAAGGATTTCCTAACTTGCACAGTATCTACCCGATGAACATCGTGTCGCCAACTTGTGGCGGGCCGACAGGTGGCATATTTGCGACGCGTCGCTAGCGACATCCGCGCTATTGTGCCGCCTTCTTTGGATGATAGATCTTAACAATTTATTTCCCGGGCAATATGCTGTCTTATTTTTATTGCCTGCAAATCGGTGTGGTCACTGCAGATATTCTGAGAATTGACTATATATTGACACAGAAACCCATTTTGCTAGGGACATATAAACTGAGTTATACAGTATACATGCCACCAGGAATTAGTGCAATGCAAAATGAACAAGCTGAGTTATTGGCTTCTTTTCTCTTATTCTCAGTTCAGTTTATTTTTATTGGATTGAATGTAATTAAAATGGAATGAATCACACATTACTAGGGCTCAGTATTAGCAACTGCTGCGACATATTAACAGTTGAACATGCTAAAACCAGAACTTCTTTTAAACTGCAGAAAAAATCCCAATAAGGATGCAGTTAATTTGAGGTTCCTTAATATAAAAAATAGAAAAAGGTTTACAGCGTTTCTCGTGTGAACCAAATAAGTCCTGCATGCTGATTAAAATGTCCATTTTACTCATGCTATAGCATGAGGTGAGCTTTGTCTTTGTAACATACTTTTTTTTTTACTTCACAGTGTATTAACTACATTTGTTATGATAAGTAAGATGACATTTCAATTGATATCTGCAATTATTTTAGATGATATACGGGTACTTCTTGCCCGCCAAAAGGCACAAGAGTCTGAAATTTACACAGATGTGAACTCAACGGAATTGGAAGATGTTGCAAGGAGGAGGAGGAGAAGAAAACGCTTGTACCCTGTAAGATCATCATCGGAAAGTGACCACGAGGCTCTCCCATTACCAAAAAAGAAGAAAAAGAAGAAAGCATCTGCAGGAAGTATGCGCCGTTATCATTAAACTACGAATTATTTGTCGATAGTATTACCATTTTACTTTCCTTTCATGCAGAATACAGAAGGCTTCCCCGACTACCACCACTTCAGCTAGATGAAGAGGTACCCATCAGCTCCAGCCCAAGAGTTGGGCATCTCCAAGGTGCATATAGCCGCAACTGATTTTTCTGTGCAATCACCATTTCCCCGGGAAAAAAGTAAGTTATAATAACTAAACACATATATAGGAAAGGGCAAAGAAAATATAACTTATTCTTCAGGAGTATGCTATCTCATGAAACTACCCTTATATCGTCATGTGCAGTTTTACTGCCACAATGCATTTAGCTATTGCTCACCTGCCAAATGAAGTTATCATAATGTGGAGTGTTGCATTAGGCCATTGTTTATTGTCCAATTTATTTGGTGTGACAGACCATAGCATGTATCACTTACACAGGTCATTTGTCTTATTTCAGTTATTTTGCAACATTTTGGCATGCCTCTGCCAGCTGAAAAAATTATGTTGGAACATTTTTATTTCATAGGTTTCAGACAAGGCCTTGCCCAGCAACTGCCACAGCTTCAGCAACCACGCCATAGTGGTGAGGATAACCTTAGTGGTGATAACGATAGTGATGAGGATAACATTTTTGCTAAAAATCTCCATGAATCATGACATGTGACTGTTGTGAGTGCAATAACATTATTCTTTAATTTCCTAGGTTCTAACATAGGAGAAGAGCAATCAAGCTTTGCACAAGACTTAACTGCACTGGAACAAATTGACATGTTCCATTCGTAATTGTTCATTATTAGTATAATTACTGACGCATGATCTGTAGAGAAAATATATGTCCACATTAGCAGCAGCAGGTGACCGTCGAGAGGACGTTTTCGTACCTGCGCTTTATCCTGAGTGCCCTATGAAGTCGCCTATCACGTAGCGATGTCAACGACATCCTCCTCGTATGGTGCAACAGGCTATTCCAAAAGGAGGAGTAAAACTAATGAAAATTATTTTCTAAATTCAGAGTGCTGTTATATCATTTTGTTTTCTTGTTATGTGGAGGTTATAAGATGTTATTGGTGAAAGACACTTGTTATCTCCTGCACATGTGATTATTATTTATAATCTTGGGAAAGCTTCCATTTTTATTATTTTTATTATTTTTGTTCTGATGGGAAGTTTCAGAAATAATTACTCAAGATATACATTTGCACTCGTTTTGTAGCCAGCAAAACAAAATGTTACAACTGTTTGTAAGATAACACTGCCTTTGGTATAATATAATATATCAGGCTCATAAAAATGGGTGCCATACAAGACCATTACCTCGGACATCGTATCCTAGATGATCTGACTGAGCTGATGGCGTTGGAAGTCCGTGAAAAAATCATCGAGAGAGTGAAACGTGCCAAATATTTTTCAGTGATTCTTGACTGTACTCCCGATGTCAGTCACCAGGAGCAGATGACACTGGTAATCCAGATTGTGGATGTGACAGAATCAAACGTGGTTGTAGCTGAACACTTCTTGAAATTTTTGCGTGTGCTTGACAAGACAGGGAAACAGGCCTATCAGAGTCACTGCTAGCTAGTCTCGATGAACTTGGGACTTGCCATTAGGGACAAGGGTATGACAATGGCGCAAATATGAAGGGACACAACTAAGGAGTTCAAGCTCGCATTCTGTAAATTAATCCCCGAGCTTTCTTCACATCATGTGGCTCCCATAATTTGAACCAGGTTTTATAAGATATAGTTCAAGTGTATTCCACAAGCAATGGCTTTTTTTGGGGTGATTCAGAGACTATACACCATTTTCGCGCACTCAACAAACAGGTGGCACATTTTAAAGAAACACACACACATAAGTGTTAAACCATTATCGGACACACGATGGGAATGCCGGGTGGAAAGTGTCAAGGCAATTCGTCATCAGACCAGTGGCATCAGGGATGCCCCGATTGAATTGTGCGACACAACATATGATGCAAAAATCAAGGGTGAAGCGGAATCTTTGGTCGAGCATGAACTTGAAAATTTCGAATTCTTGATTGCTACGATCATCTGGTACGACATCCTTTTCACTGTGAACACTGTCAGTAAAATGCTACAATCTCAGAACATGCAGTGGATAGGTAATGGAGTAAATATGACACTGACAATATATCTCTATCTCTATAAATAAGGAAGCTTCATTGTTAGTTTGGATGTTTGTCCCTTATAGAAATCCAGGGGAAGGCCCCTACACTGCCTTAAATTAGCATATCGGGGGTTACTTTTTCCAAGGAATCTAACGCCGCATGTTTCAGCTTCCGAAAATGTACCTAACTCCCACAACACGCATATTCCTGCCTCAACAATTAGCTTACAATAATAACAATAAATCAATTTGCATTCCCATGGAAATGCCTCGCTTTTTTTAGCTATTTACCTCCCTGCATCGTACCGCAGGGAGGGAACCTTTATTTCGTCTTGATGGAACCTTTTTGACGTAGCGCCCGGGCCCACGGGCAGGGTGACTGGGAGGGGATGTGCAAGATGCAAGTGCAATTCTCAAACGGTATATTTTGTGAACTCCCCCGGGTGGATTAGTCTGAGGAGATTCCACCCGAAACGAAGCCAGAGACGACCCAACTCTGCACGGGATGAAGGAGGGAACCCCGGGCTGGGTTCGAACCCGACGTTTCCGCAGCGCCACTTTGTCTCCCCTAGGAAATGCCCTTATGCCACAATACCTAGCAAATTAAACCATCTCCGTAAATTCAGCGCATCCACCAATTACGCTAATTGGCCACCTCACGTGACTTCGTATCTTACGGTAATTCTGGGATTTTGTGGGATTTGAAACTAGACTTCCAGACAAGGTAAATACAATTAAATAATATAGTACTTGCAAAATATTACTCCGTGTTGA
>JYFJ02002242.1:0-61135 GCA_000934665.2 Catajapyx aquilonaris
TACACGTGGATATTTTCTTCAGGTCTCTACCTTACGTCATACTCAAAGGGTCAAAGGTCATGTCACTGACCTCCCACTTTTTGCGGGTAGTTTACGCCACTAAATTCTATCAAGGTATGTGGTAGATTCTCCATAATGTTGTGAATCAAATGACATATTGGCCATACTCCTAGCATGTATAGTTCCGAAGATATAAGGCAAAATGTTGTAAAATGTGCATTTTTTTTCATTTTTGTCCTCCTGACCTATTGACCTCTGCTACTTGAAAATATTCGGACGTACTACTGATGTCGGTCTTAACACATGCGCCAAATTTCGTAAAAATTGGAATATGTAGGGTGCCATTTGGATTTTTTTGGGGGTGAACTGTCATGGAATTACCCGCTTTTGCACGTGCTCCCCAAATAATAGAAAAATGGTAGAATCTACACAAATAAGGTTCTGAGTGCCATTTAGTTTAATCTGTGACAATTTGGCTGGTAATTGGGTTGGATTACTCCAATGACACTTTATAATTGATATTTTAAGGAGGTTGGCCCAGCATTGCCTTTCAACCTCCAAGGATAGGGAAGGAAGGAAGCGGCTGTGGCCTATTATACGAAAGTGACCCCGCAATTATCCTAGAAAGACCGTGGAAAACCACAGAAAACCACGGTCAGGGTTGCCGGCCCCGGGATTCGAACCCAGGACCTCCCGATTAGCAGTCGGACGCCTTATCCACTATGCCAACCTGCTTCGGTACTCAAATGACACTGACATTTTCCCATACAGTAGATCCTAATGTACTGTACTGTACATGTACGTGTATGACTCTAGTGAGAAATCCATCCATTTTACCTTCCCCTGCAGTGTTACAGGTGTCAGCCTACAGATGGTTGCACCACCAGAAATGTACTTAAAATAGAACCTTTCTCCTTTGTTGTATAACGTTGACAATAACAACACAGAAATAAGCTCTTTTTGATGCTCATTAAGGTTAAGTGGTGCAACTGACTTGTATGTGATATTCTATCAGGAATATTATTCGAGATCAACAAATTCTTACTTGGTGGATTCCAGCCCGCACTTTCTCTTTCAGGCTGTGTTTAATTTTTTTCACGTCTTCATTCCCAATCAAGTCATCCTGAAAATACATGATATATCTATTAGCTGCAAGAAACAATGAATATTAGAATTAAAAATAATGAATGACCACCTACAGTGTAGTCAGGAAAAGTGTATTCTTTTATGACCCTGGGAATGAGGGATCCTTGCTTCATAAGGTCACCTATTAGACTATCCACCAAGGCTAGGAAGCTGTCTGCATCAGTCTCTTCCAAGGATGGGCTGAACAGAAGCTCTGGTTCAGCCAATTCCATACGGATTTCAAAGAAGGGACCTGGTGTTGTACCTTCATCTGAGTTTTCCAGAAGGTACTTTAAGCTGAAAAAGCAGCATTATTCAAATACAGTTGAATCCAGATATAACAGACTTCAAGGGACCGCGGAAATCAGTTTCTTATATAGCCGAATACACAAACCATATATGGAAATATATCGGGACCGGCCTTTCAAGTCTATTATAACCGAAAGTCTGTTATAGCCGAGGCTGTTATATCCAGATTCAACTGTGTACTTCATCCATTCATTTCACTCATGGCATATTCTCATCAAGATGGGGTTACCAGCCATGACCAGGTACAATCCACCTGGTCATCTCGTACAACCATCGCTGGTAACCCCATCTGGATGGGAATATGCCCCAAGTGAAATGAATGAATGAATGAATGAACGGTATACTAAAACTAATCAAATGCATGACAATGAACTATTCTCACCTGCAAGTGATATTTTTAGTGAAACCTTCAGTGACTATTTTGTCTATGTAGCCCATGTAAGCTGTCCATTCAGCCTCCTCTACTGCCACTTGAAAATGCTGCAAATTTTCTGCTAACAGAACATGTATGCTGTCACCAGCAGCTTTGACTTCATTATATCTGAAAATGAGTTTTGTCACAATCTGCAGGGTAAGTCAACCATGCCAGTAAAATACTGTAGATCACACACCTCCTTTGCACTCGGTCATTTCTGTCATCCAAGTAGAGAAGCATTTCCTTTTTCCCATCCTTCCTCTCAAAGAGCGGATTAGCATTCCAGGAATCTATTATCTTTGTCAGAGCAAGCACATTTGCCTGGGCCTTGTCAACTCGACCTCCTAGGTTCATAATAGTCTCACGAGTTTCAGAGACGTATTCCCACAAATCTGGAAATTACATTATTACTTACAACATTGCCCACCTGGATTAATAATACTTGCATAATAACAGCATGCCAGTAATAATCTATAAAATGTACCGTCCGATTCCCAGGTCATTGATTTCTCAGCTTCCTCCAACTCTGTATCAATGTCTTTCATTTCAGAGGCAATGAGACTGAATTCTTCTGCATTTGCATTAGTTCGTATTTTATTATACCTGTTGAAAGAAGTTCCATTTAAAATATAGGAATGTATACTGTGTGTATATTTTAAAATGTACATTATGCATAGAGTTAGGCATTATTCACGGGTTTTGCTTATATGAGGTGGAGCTTGGAAGAAATCACCTGCAGATATAAGAATATGTACAGATGTTGAAGAATTCTGAAACAGTCAGTATAATAACCCTAATTTGACTTTCGTTTCATCAAAGTGAACAAAACCTGGTGATCAAAGAATCTAATCAACTGCAGAGAAAAGTGCACAAGAGCACTCACCACTGAACCATGTCCCTCAAATGGGATGTATACTTTTGCAACAGTTGATGTCGATCATACAGAGCAACTGCTTCATTTGGTATGACAAATCCTTTGACTGCCTGCATGTATTTAAGCTCTCGCAGCAAAATTTCAAGCTGAAAATATTAAATGGAAGGTGTTATGCATCCTGTCATTATTTTAAAAATTCACTTTTACACTCCGTATTTGCCTGTGGGTGAAAGTTGACTTCCAAAAGTTCAAATGCATCTCTTTTAAGCAGGTTAGCCGAGAGATGTTCTTGAATGATGTTTGGAGTTTGAGCAGCCCATTTATTAAAGCTTGCTGTCTTGAAATCATTCAGTAGTTCCTTGAGTTGGTAATACTTGATGATTATTAGATCAGCCTGTCCTGTCTCCATTACTCTAAAGCAGAAATGTTATTAACATTGTTAACATATTTTTTCAGGGTTTACATGATTTAACTTTACTGACAGGAACTTCGGCAACTTGCATATTGCATACTTTTAAAGGAACAAATCCAGGGGTTGGCCACTCACTTAAGATGTACATAATCACACATAATCACAAGTAGGCCCCAATTAGGAAAATGATTATTATTCATGAGCATAAGTAAACAAAATCATACATATACATTTCAAAGTAGAGTGGCTGATGCAATTTTAAAATCAGACTTCACGTGCCATGTTTTTTTGTAAAATAGTAAACATTTGCCTTCTCAATATGGTCTATCTTGAGTATTGCACAATATTTTATTTCCGTTAACCTCTGCGTTACTTACTTTAACTCCAACAAGCGAAGATACTCAAATTGGCTGACCATAGTTGAAAGTATGCCATCAGCCCACAAGATTCCTCCTGCCATTGGGGGAAAATTTTTGCCCACATCAGGGCTACCGTTTTCTTTTATGTAATCCATTTGTCTGTCATACACAACCTTAAAAAAAGACCACATACCACAACACGTCACAGATTTTCATGTTTCAACTTTTGTTTTTTGTTTTCACTGTGTATCATGCTGTACCTTTGACCTAGCCACATCCTGGTCCAACTTCTCCAATAGGACAAGAAACTTTTGTGAAATATCTTTTTTAATTGCGGTGCGCTCCAACAAGGGTGCATACATTATAAGCAACTGTGAAATTAACCAATATATATGTTAAATCCTGTATTATTTAGAATAGGGTAGTAGCAGTGTTAATTTATCAGGATGAATGTTACTTATATTATTACCTTAAGCACACCATCAAGATTCCCAGCATCATCAAAACCTTGATTAAATATGCTTGCGAGCCTATGGTCCATGTCACGAACTTTAGCAACGAACATTGCATAATCATTGGAAAAACCAGGATCATTTGGCTCCAAGCAATCATATAAGGTGTTGGCATATTGTGAATAATACTCTGCAAAATCTTCATAAATATCCATGACTTTGTCATTTAGTATTTTCCCTTTCAATCCACCCATTGCAATTTTCTCAAGCTTCATAAACTCGTTAGATGTCCGAAAAAATATCTGAAATAGCCAACACAACAGACATGAAGTTTTGAAGCACAGAATTATACCAATTTAATACTCACATGAAGACTTTTCAAACGTTTCATATATGCATTGAAGCGAGTAAATACAGCTGATGGTGGGAAGTTCCACAGTACTGGCTGCCTATCTGCCTTAAAATATGCTGGCAGATTTTTCTTGTGCACTTCATAAAGCCGTCTATAACAAAAACACATTACCTAAAATCCAGTGACTGGAGAATCAATTCATGCAGTCAGCATACAACCTTAATTAAAGTGCTACAAGATAAAGAAAGATATCTAATAGGTGGAATTACACAATCGTGCCCAATTTTATAGTGACAATAAATATATTATACAAATTAAGCAGTATACCTAAACCTCCAAAGAAGAGTTCTAGCCACAAGTAGTCTCTGCATGCAGTCTTCAACTTCACTCTGGAACATGCTAGTTGGATCCAAGTAGGCTCTTGACTGGCATTAAAAATTACATAACATAAGGAAATAATGGAAACTACTGCAAAGAAGTGACATGCCATGTGAACACTTGAACTTTACCTACCATGTCTATTACATAATTGCATAACTCCTTCAAGAGGACAATAATGCGTGCAGGCTTTGAATAATATCGTGAGTGAGCCCAAACCAAGCAGACTGAATGGATCACAGATCTCCAATAAGGTTTCGTGTCTTGAAATTCAACCTGGTCGAGTTTATCTAAGTGAGCCTTGCAGGGCAGCAAGTATCGATAAATATCGTTGGCCTCAACAAGTGCTGTAAAGAGAGAGCAAAATGTGTGAGAAAATTGTACCAATTAATGACCATACTAATTTGATCATATTAAATTCAGCATTAGTCTGAGGATAAGGTGATGTCTGAGGATAAGGTGATGTCTGAGGTGGGCAGGGGTGGGGGGTGGGTCAGGTTGTTTTTAGGTTTATTCTCATGAGTTTTATTAGTTCATATGTTGGGTTAGCTTGCGTCTCCCTTCATCGCTGACTACCCCTCATAGGGAAATGTCGTGATGTTGTTGTTGTTGTTGTTGTAAATTCAGCATTACCTGCTATGACATTTTTCAGTAGCTTCTGGTAATATGTGTAGTACACATCATTAGTCTTTTGCAGAAGATCCCCAATGTCTTTCACCTTTTCTTCTCTAAGTTGCTCATATATGAATTTTAAGTTCTGGCATCGATCTCGCCAAAAGTGTAATTCTGCATAAGGATTTAAAATGTAAGACTCTTACGACACTGCTTACAGGACATAACATTACCAGCTTCTGGAGTAGGGTTTTGTCCATCATTAAAAGCCTGAGAGGAGTCTTGAACCAAAACATCATTAACTTGGCGCACCCAATTGATGACCATTGTTTCCACAGAATTCTGCAAATCCATGTCTCGGAATTTTCCACTGGGTAGTAAGATAACGTGTCACAATTGTAAAATTTAATATGAAGAATTCATTGAATCATGCAACATTATACTATTATGATGCACCTACGTTTTAACAGCATGTTTTAATTCGGCACGAATTTTTTCCAGTCCTAGTGGCATAGGCAACAGAGTCTTGCCACTCATTTGCCCACGTACTTGATATATTTCACTCTTCACCCTATGTGACTGTCGTGTGACATCTTCTTTGACAAAAGTGGACCATTCTGCCTGGTAGCTTCCAGATGTCATAAGAGGTATGTAGGCCTGAAACAATCAGATTTGAAGTACTGTAATTGCATTCAATCAGTAACGGCCAATTGTCATTATAGTACAATAACTTTGCCACTTCCGTTACATATTACATCACCTTTAGAGTAGTAAAAAATACATCATCATCAACATCACGACATTTCCCTATGAGGCGTAGTCAGCGATGAAGGGAGATGCAAGCTACCCCAACATATGAACTAATAATTAATACTTGTGAAAATAAACCTATAAACAACCCATCCCACCCCCCACCCCTGCCCATCTCAGACAACAGACACTGAATATTAAATTTAAAAATTACACTATGCCATACGGTACTTCGCCAAACAGATAAAAATACAAAAGAAATAAAAATGGTGTTGGAGTGTGGGAACAAACTAACAGATTTGCGCTTTTGTAAGGTTGAATTATTCCACCTATTCAGTCATCACATTCTAGCATAATTATGTGGGAAATCAAAGACATTATTTCTTCAGCAACTTGATAACACCACTCCCCATGACATCTCCATGACAATATAGAATGGGCAGATTGTCCCTATCAAGCTGCAGGCACACACTGATGTTCAAAAATGCAGCTGGTCACATGATTCACATTAAGAAGACCTCATTGTTATCATCAAGAGTTGCTGCCTCTAATTGGCTGATTTGACTCAAGAGCAGGTTTCTACAGTTACCTGTCAACAAGCCGGCAGCAATACCCACTGTCCATTTCCAATGTTCTCTCACAGTAGTAACCAAAGGTAGTAACACTTCCAATTCTAAGCAAGAAATTGGACCAAGCCCCAATATACTGAACCAAAGTCTCATTCACAGTTTTAACTGATGCAGCCAGAAAATGACAGTGACGTCACAAGTCTTTAATTGTTAGTTTCACTGTTGACATTGATGGGAGTCATTGCAGCCCATTTTGATGTCACTATCAGTGCGTTGCTAAACTCAGTGGCTGCTGCAGCAGAGGTGAACAAGTAACAATAAAATAACACTAAAGTAACCAATAGGAGAGCTCAGCTGTGCTGACAGAGCTGAGTGAAGGTGCATTTACATGTGAGCGATTTGATCGCGCGATGTCATCGCTGAGAGACGAATCCAATTGCTTGGGGCAAAAATCGATTGTTACTGTGATTGTTACTTTTGCCCCAAACAACTGGATTCATCGCTCGGCGATGACAGCGCGAAATCAAACCGTTCCCATGGAAACGTACCTTTAGACGCTGAGTTTAGCAATACACTCTAGGCGTATTCGGCAATTCAGGAATCTGACTTCCTGGGCTGTTTGGATGTTCGGCAAATCAGGTGCCACGCCCCCTGAAGTAAGTGCGCATGCGCCCTACCTGACTTCCCAAGCTCAGGAACTTAGTGTACTCCTGACCTGACTTACTTGCTGAGAAACAATTAACAAACAAATTATTGTTATTGATGCAGCAGTGTTGCCAATGCAAAATGCCCCAAAACCCCGCGAGAGGACCTGAAAATACCCGATTTTACCCGCATTTTCATTTTACCCGCACCATTACCCGCCAGCGTCCGAAATACGGCACAGAAATACCCGAACATTGGCATATCACTGGGATGCAGCACAGGCGGGTAGGGGGGTCTCTCAGTTCTGCCGTTCGGCAATAATCTTCTGAGGGGCAGGGCTAACAACTCTGATATCACTTGACGCATCTCAGAATAATCTGAATTGCCGAATACGCCTTCTATATTCTCTGAAAGCAACAATGTAATACAGATTTGTTTCTCTGCCTGTTTGTTTGCTTGCTGTCAATGTCAATGGGGCACTTGCAGAATTATCCAAGAGGTTCAGCAAGGTTAACTTTTTATCCTAAATGTCACGGGCGTATTGTATTTGTCCTGCAATGTTATCTGAGGTCGCAGGAGCACAAAATAAGGCCAAAAATGATAAAACAGAAGCACCTAGCACGTGCGTAACAGGCCTCGACTCTCAAGCGATCATTTTCTGTTTTCCTACTTTAATTACCTTGGCAGTGTAAATTTGGCTATTAAGAAATTACACCAGGCTTACCGATTCCTTCATGGAGAAGAACTCATCCATGTATTGTGCGGGCAAGTCTCCATAGGCCATAAAATGTTTAAAGTTAGCCTTTGGAACAGGGCCTTCATGTCGCTTCACAAACTGAATGGCCTTGCCCTTGGTTGTGGGAGGGCAACCAAGGGAAGCAATGATCTGCCCTCCAACAAACGTCACCACCAACTGCATCGCATCACTTTGGTCCAAGAACTCGTAAAGTGCTACGCGGCATTCATCAACGTTCAGCATCTTCTGCCATCTGTCCATCTTCACGCAAAAAGACTCCATAACATAATTGCACACAAAATCTATGCGCAAGTCTGCTGAAGCCTGGGTGTGCGATGAGTCTGAATCCCCCATCGTTGCTATCACCTTCCTACAACATCACCTGCAAATAATTCAGTGTAATATATTAGAACATGCCGGGTCTTTAGCCAAGGAAATAATATTTTGCCTGCTGATCCTGTTGCCATTAGAATACTTCATATCAAATATTGCAAGACGTACCTAATGGAATGAAGTAAATTCTTCAAATCCTTTTTAAAAAACGTGCAGCATGTCTGCACCCTTCCATCCTACTGTTTGGAATGTTCTGGGCGACAATTTGTCAACAGGATCTCCATGCCAACCACCGCAGCAACAACAGAATGCCAACACATCTGACAACGACCCAACGACTGAACGACGCCCCAGTGTGAACAACAACAGCGTTCCAACAACAGCAGCCGGAATGGCGGGAATATTTTTTTTGTTTCGGACGCACCCCTCTGGTAGTTCGACAAGGCTTGCCAACCAGTGAGATGTTGCGAAAAGGGGCGCGGTCGAATTTCGCTCAGGTTGGCACCTCCGTCACTGAATCTTTCAGTGAGCCCCACCTGCAAAAGAGGGAAAAGAATATTTTTTTTCACTTTCAAAGTGTTGAGTCATTCCGGTGGTGTACGGCTGGGTATTACGCATCGCAAGGACTGACCCCAACTGACCAGCAACAGGCCTCACTTGACCACAGGTGACGATTGGTAGGTAAAACTATGGCAGCTAGGGAACACTGGATCAGGCAGTGATTTACATAAGCTGAGGATCATACTTTTCTTCTCTATTTTTTGGGGGGAAGACCCTTCCGTTGCCAATATGCCGCGTGGAGGTCAGCCAGTGCAGCTGCCGACCATGGCGTTCCAGCACCAGGCTGGGACTGCGATGGAGTGCTTGAGTATTCCCATTACTTTACATAAGGAGCCGGGGGTTGACCCGGATGGAAGGGAAGTCATGAAGTGTGGGTTCAAGATTGGAGGAGGGATCGACCAGGACTATCGGAAGAGCCCACAAGGATACACTGATAATGTACGTGCATAAGTCGTTAGTTCTGGACCATGCATTCAAGGCTGTGGTTGATACTAGTAGTTAACTAGGGAAGGCGAAGTGGCGCTGCGGTAACGTATGCGCCCATGGATGGAAGGGTCCCGGGTTTGATACCAAGCCTGGGCATTCCCCCCCTTTCATCATGTGCGGAGTTCGGGGTCATCTCCGGCTTCGTCTAGGGTGAGATTTCCTATAGACGAACCACCCGGGGGAGCTCACAAAATGACCATAGTGCCGACATTACGCATCCCCTCCCAGTCACCCTGCCCTCAGACCAGGGCTCGTCGTTGTCCAAATTCATGTACATCATGGCAATAAAGGTCCATGTCAAAACCCCAGTGAGGGTACAGCACTACACCCAATTATCATCAATTATTAGTAGTAGTAGTTAACTGAAAAGTAAACATGATGAGCTGCCGCTAAAGGCCACTTGGTTGCACCATTTGCAAGATCCAGCATCAGACATAGGTCAACCCATCTCATTGTCGCTAACAATTAATAAGAATATATTCTGCACTGGCGCACCCAGCTGCCGACATGCCACAATTCGCACTAATGTAATTTACTCCACACAGGGCATCTATGTGACAGAAGTCCATGACGGGAGCCCTGCTTCGAAGGCTGGTCTCCGTGTCCATGACAAGATCCTCCAGTGCAATGGCTATGATTTCACAATGGTCACACACAAGAAAGCAGTTGATTACATCAAGAAGCACCCTGTGCTTAATCTGCTGGTGGCCAGAAAAGGGGTCACCTCGTCATGAACAGGCCCCTCCTTTTCTGTGTCATGTTCACGTCAAACTTGGGTGACGATAATGTGTCATGCGCTGATTTCATATCACTTTTGATATTGCAAACCTGGTCACCTGGCAGATACATCTGCTTGGCTAAATAATAGAATAAAAAAGCATACAAAAAAGATGTCATATATGTACAAGAATCAAACGTCACAGCTTGCTTCTGTCATTACAGAACTTGTTGTGAAAATATGTAATTACTGTCGTGATGTAAGGCTATAGCAGTGGAAAATACTTGCCCAAGTTAGATGCTAAGTGGGCTTTACCTAGCATTTCACTTTTTAACTGCAATCATTCCATTTGTACATACAAGTGTCTTTTATTACCTTTTCTCAATGTTGTACAAAAAAAATTAAAAGATCAATATGAGAATTCATTTCTTGGACTTCTTCCCCTTCCCACTGCACTTGTGTCCTTTCCCCTTCCCCTTGTCCTTTCTCTTCTCCTTTTTGTGCTTCTTATGGTGCTTGCGGTGGCCCCCACTTGAGTCAGATCGCTCACTGTCTGTGTTAGCTGAGGTGGAAAAAGTTGCTGTTGAAGCCGCAGGCCTAGTGACCACACTGCTGATCCGTATCCTGGTCTGCTCAACATTGACCACGCTCACTGTGTGCGTCTTATTTTTCTGATCGTCCTCCCACTCGTCGTCACTGCTGTCACTGTTCGGTGTGGGGGGCCTCCTGTGATGCCTCGCATGGGCTGCTTCGGCTCCAGACGATGATTCAGAGTCCCACATAATCCGTCGCTTGCGCTTGATCATCCTTGGGGGTGGCACCACTTCCTCGTCGCTGGTTTCTGATGAAAGCGTCACTATTTCAGGTGTCCGCTCCCCAATTGGCTTCAGACATGCCACTATTTGGCAGTCGTCAGAATCGCTCTCCTGCTTCACTGTTACTGCTACTGGCCTGTGGAAAGAATTATAGCAGAGTAAAGCTTATGTATTGATTACGTGGCGAGTCACAATTCGGAAACTATGATTTTGAAGCATATCATTAAAAAAAGCCACAAAACTATCAAACCATGGACACAGTGGAATTACTTTTCGTACTGGAATGAGATCATCAATATAATTTTGTTGCATATAATGTAAACATTTTTACTTCAGAACAGAGACTTTGCTGTAGTTAAGCGGCATTGTACTTCAAGAGTGCCGTGAGGAATCATTAAAATATTCAAACAGCACTGAGAACATTTGATCTTATCCTCCTTCACCTCAAAAAGTCATTCAAAAACATTCAGTAACATTACCTGGATATTCCTGAAGGCCCCGGCATGGCTAGGTCGAGTGGCTCATCTCGAGGTCGCTGTGGCTCAGGACTCACAACTTGTATGTCGGAACTATCAGAGTCATTACTTGAATCCAGTTCTTGCACTACAGGTTCAGGTCTGGCCTCATACTGAGCGTACTGGTCATATCCAGACATGTCATAGGGCGCGCGTGCAAAGCACCAAAACTCATGAAGGAAGTGATCGGTGTTAATGCCCAGGTAGGGGGATATGCGCTCTCTGAATTCTCGGGAGACAATGTCGTATTGGCGCACCCAGTCTGACATGAGGTCCATGAGATACATGACATGTGACGCACCCCTGAAGCCCACCATAGCATTGAGCTCCCTGTTCAGCCAGGGCATAAGTCTGTGAGTGCATGCTGGGTTGGCTACGTAGAACTGTGACGTGCACTCCCGGTAGCGCCCTGTGATGTCTGCCATTGGTCGCACCCACAGGCCATCGGAATAAACCATCTCTCGGAAAGTGCTGGTGGCAGAACGTGTCCAGTATGTGCTCCTAGTGCGACGGCGATTAGGGATTCGCTGAGAGGCATAGTAAGGGTCACGCATTGTCATCAGGTTGCGTAGGCTGAAAGTGTAACAAAAACTCATTTATGATGTTGCAATGTCTTGTTCAATGTTATTTTTCAATTGTTGTACTACCAGGTCTAACCTTCTTTGCTGGCACCACCGCATTTTTGTAGTTAAATCTTTCATTCCTTTGCTATTGTCTCCAGGCCAACTTTGTTCTCTACTGATCAACAAACTTTTTGAATCCTGAAACCATGTCAATCTCACCTGCCCAAACCAACTGTTCCAAAGTCAGACTGACTTGTCTCTCTTCCAGAGCCGATTGGCGTTGGTTGGTTACTTTAGATTAGAACAGTATGTTGGTTGCTGGGGTGGGGTTTACATCATGTGCTGTAGTCAAGGAGTCCGTTGGTTGAAAGGGTGCCACTTCCACCAAGTCAAGAAGGGATTTCGAGACTCTCAAGTCAGTTGATCAATAAAGAACAAAGTTTGGCGGAGAACAGTAGCAAATGAATTAACATATTTAACAAATGCAATAACCAAGAAGGTTAGGCCTGGCAGAACAACAACGTTCACCACTGCAAAATACGAGTCTAGTCACCTTTTCTGCTTGACTCTAGAGCCTTGTTGCAGAATACTACTAATAATGCAGTGCATTAGCAATAATTGCAGAAACATGGGTGGAATTTTCTTTGTACTACTAGTTACTTTTAACTCAGCAGTACCATTACATTACACTGGTACTGGTAAGTTAAAAGTACCGAGTAGTACGACGAAAATTCCACCACATGTCTTTATTTTCCTCAACCACCTAATTGTCTGATTACAAAAAATGCACATTTAGGGATCAACAAGAGTGTGGCACTTACTGCACAGAGTAATTTCCTGATCCATATGGCAACCATGGCTGGGGAAGTACGTCCTGGGGCACTGGTGCTTGCCTGAGGTGGTACTGATCATAGTCTTCGATGGACCTCACAGAGTGAATAATGGACTTAAACGTCTGCTTGCACAAGGGGCACTCGGCCTTCACCTTGGACCACTCTAGCAGGCACGTAAAGCAAAACTGGTGGAAGCAGCTGTCCGTGAACGACTTGTTCTCCAGTTTACCCAAGCAGATGGCACAATTGGGTTCAGGGGATTCCGAGGTCTCCCTGCCCTCTTTCTTTGCCTCAGATGATGACGATGGGCCTTCTCCGCTGGAGCCAGCCCTGGGGGATGCATTGGGCGAGGAGGAGGCACCGCCTGTGGATGTGGCACTGGCAGAGTGGTGTCGCTTTCTGAAATGGCTTGGAGAGCCAGCATTCACGTTCTTTGGGCTCTCCCCACCATCGGGTGGCAGATGCAGTGGGGTGGGGGGGCATTCTACAGGTTCCATCTTTACAGTCCAACCTGAAAAAGACACCAGAAAACATCAGTAACCTTCCTCATGATGACAGGTACAGAGAGTCCAGATAGAAAAGCTTCGGAACATCAAATTCATGGCTGTGCATTACGATTTATGATAAAAATGGTCTTGACATCAGCCGAGAACACAAGTACACATGAGTGGGAGCTTCATGCTTGCCTTTGAGGATGGTGCATTACGGAGTGGCTGATTTCAAATTGCAGTTCAGTTGTTGCTGTACAGGCTTCAGCATTTTTGGACATTCATCACAAGGATGATCCATCTGTACACTCCAGATGTTATGGAGGATGGTGTGTCCCAAACCACTCTCTAGTGTCACAGGTCATGCCATGGTAAAGTATCCCATGAACTTCAGGCAAAGTGAGCATCATCAATGCAGGTGGTTGGAGTGCCTGCGTCTGGCGATTGGGTTCCACTTGCATGAGCTCTCTTTAAAAATTCTGACCACATTTACGCATCAAAGGCAGACAGAACCTCCCACACACTTCTCTCAATTCAGATGTGTTCCAGGATCAATTTAATTGATGCAAGTAATAATTTTTAGTGGGAATTGCGCTGAACCACTTCAGACGCAAAAGTGAAACCAGTTTTCCCTAACCTGGTCTCACAACTGCAAAAATTGGCCATGACCTACCATTGCCATAAAAAATTAAAATCAAAACTCTTACACTTTCCAAGTTTCTCATGGGACCATTTCAAGGTTCAATAAATTGCAGACCTACTAATTTCCATCCTGACTTGTGCAACTAATAAAACTTGTAGTAAAAAAGAGGAGTTTCAATTTGGCTTCTGACGTTAGAACGAGGGCCCTACTAAAATGATTTACAATTTATTTTTTTTGGCCACAAATACAGTGCCTGTACAGGTCAGCAGATATTCACACAATTTCGAGAGACTTCTCCTGGAGCCAAATACACAGGAGTCATGGGTGTGGAACCTCTCCGTGCCCTCCAGGAACAACTTTTTGGAGGTCCAGCGCATCCCTTCCCGGACAACTGCTTACAGCCAACAAAGTCCTCGGCATGGCATCGGCGAAGGGGTTTTTTCATGTCTCTTAACAGGTGAAAGTCACTGGGTGCCATTATCAGGTGAGTACGGCGGGTGTGGAAGTACTCACACCCAGATCCATAAAAAAAAAACTTCGCCGACGCCATTTAGAGGACACTGTTGCCAGTTGTTGATTGTGCACAGTTGTCCAGTAGTGGAGTCGTCGCACCTCCAAAAAGTGGTTCCTGGAGGGCCTAGAGAGGTTGACACACCTGTGGTGGTAGTGCATTTGGCTCCAGGAGGATTCTATCTATAATGTGTGACTATCTGCCGACCCAGGCGCGGATCCAGGGGGGGGGCAATCGGGCAATTGCCCCCCCCTGAGCTCCCCCGGAAGAAAAAAAACGGAAAAAAATAGAAAAAAACCGGTGGGGAAACTCGCAAAAACCCTCTAGAACAGGGCAAAATTGCACTGTTCTATGGGTTCTTTTCCGTTTTGCGGTCGCGACCCCAAATTTGGGGTCGCGAGGAATGGTTGTGACCTTGAACTTGAAAAAATTTTCGCCTGCGGCGGGCCCTGCACCCCCACCCCCAAGATAAATTTCTGCATGCACCACTAACAGCATACCCCCCCCCCCCACCTATACCCTTGTGCCCCCCCCCTGAAAACATTTCTGGATCCGCGCCTGTGCCGACCTGTACGAGCACTGTATTTGTGGCAAAAAAATCAATTGTAAATCATTTTAGTACGGCCCCCGTAGCTACGATTTTCACAGCAACAAAATCCATCCTGAAACAGGTCCTTTCTTGGTAAGTATCAGAACAATAGTATTTTAGCCTTGCAATATCAGACATGTCAAATTCACTCTTGTGCAGTACACGTAATGATATCAGTTGGCTGCTTGCCAAATTTCCGTCTCGCAGCGATAACTCCGAACATGATACATCTTAGAAGAAGATTAAGCCTGGCCCCTCATGCAACTCAGTCACTGATGCATCAAAACCAAGCCATAAAAAGTACTGTACAAGATATGTAATTACATCCTGCACCTAAAATCAGGTTGGAAAAGGAGCCACAGTAGTTTCCTCTTTACACACTGACCAGTGCATAAAAATCTCAGTTTGTAAGGGATACACTATTTGCAGTTTTCAGCAGTTTAATCCAGGCATACCTTGTAAATGCGGCTGTTAGGGTCTACGTTCTAGATTACTGCCACAAAAGGAATTTCTTGTTAAGTAAATCAAAAGCTTTCTGCACTTGTTAGTGCATATGCCATAACGTGCGTACGATACAAATTAGAAAATAATAAAAATTCAAATAATTGAAAGCAACGTATTAGTGAAGTGACAAAACAATGAGAAATGCCTGTATGGCACTGAAAGCACAGGCTCCTCCAGTAATTTTTTTACGGCAGTAATGAATAATGATGCCAATTATTATTTTTTGTATGATGCTACGAAAACGTAACCTTTCTGACCTTGCTTGCACACTATTTGTTGTTCTCAATATCTCTTCAGATGGAGTACTGTACTGCAATGTCACAATCACTCTCATTAAATGAATGCTGTTTAGTGAACAATGTGAGAAGTTCTGCAAAACTAAACATCACCTGTCATTACCATAAAAATTGAAATAAAAACACAATTAATCCACTACCTATGGCAAAAAATTAGAAAAATGGCTATGACTTTCAAAGCATTTTCACATCTCATGGCATGTTTCACATTTTCACCAATTACTATTAGAAACAACCCCTGCTAAAAATTATCATGTTTCACAGCAATCCCAATTTACTGTGTGTCGACACTCTTAAGATATTCTTCCAATCTGGAGCTGTAATGCTACCCTCAGTAATACACACACACACTAAGGCGCACATTCCTATCCTTGTGAGGTTTTTCCAAAATTTAAAATTTAAAACTAACCTAACCTACCAGGAAACACGCGGAATTTTGGTGAAATATATTTTTACTGTCTTTATGAGGTATTTTTCGATTATTCCCTATCCTTGTGAGGCGTGTGTTCACTGAGGTACAGGAAAACTACCTCGTAATGACAAAATTCCTCACAAGGATAGCAATGCGCGTCCACAATCAATCACAGCATTTCCCCAAAATGGGGTTGCCAGCTATGACCAGACTCTACATTCACCTGGTCATCTCGTACAACTATGACAATGGATCCTCCTCAGGCCATGTAGAGGATATAATGGATAGGATGATGATGAAGAAATGGATGACATGAACATATACACACACTCAAAACATTCACCCAATGTACACATGTAAACACATGTGTACCCTCAGTAATAATAACTCTTATGAGTCATTTGGTACACTAGGATTTCCTGATTGCCACTATGGATATTTTCTGTCACAGTCAACCTAAATTCCATGGAGCGGCAAAAGGCGTAAACAGTGCCAGCAACAGAACCATATTCCAGAAGTACATTCTCAAAATGCTGCGAGATGGAATCATCATGAGATAACAGAAAAATCCATTCACAATATATTAGGAAACTGAAAAATAGGCCTACCAGTTATTACAGAGTACATTGTTAAACTCAGCGGCTGCGGCAGCAAAACAAAAGAGTAACGATAAAATAACAATATTACTTATTGTTATTTTAGTTTAACAACTGAGTTTAACAACCGCTGAGTTTAACAACGTACTCATAGTGTAACGCTGCAGTTAAGAGTTCAAACAGGTGGTAATAGGTGTGGGAGGGGTAGAATTTCCACATTCGACCTTTACAGAATGTTTATCATGACAACCCCTTGTACTGTACAGTATGCAACACCAACTAAACATTCTTATGCAGTGTGGCTGCTGTTCATGTATCAGTTCTTTTCACTGTATTCTAGTCTGCCAAAAGTCATGTCTTACTGGCTAGCACTTCAGAAATATGTCAGACTCTTAAAGGAATTTAATGGCTGTCTGATAATGTCACAATCCATGAAGAAGCATCAAGCATGGCAAATGCACTAGGAACATTAATTCATGAAAATGACCTTATATACTGCCAATCAGCTGATGGCTAAATTACATGGCTGCAAGTTACACACAGCACTGACAGCAGGTGTATTCACCTCTCTTCCCTTCTTGAAGGATGCACAATTTCAACTCAAACTGCTACTTGTAGCGACTTCTACCCCCAGATTACTGCAGAATGTGGAGACAGAAGGTCCCACTACAATCAGTTGTCGAATAAGTTGCCAGGTGATTATTAATTTTTCATATTTTTCATACTGGTACTTCGTCTCAAACATATCTGGGATACAGCAGAAATTGTTTCATTATACTGTGCAACTTTCTGTTAGTGAATCAAAATCTGTTGAGAGGAAGGGAAAACAAAAATTTCTGCATCGTAGAGTAACAACAGCATTATGTTGACCAATAAAAGGTGGGCAGTACCAAACTCTGCAGATATCCACGGGGTGGAGTCATCTTTTCTTCCTAACTGGTCGTAACCATCTAAGGTTACCTTACCTTCGGTAACTAAGGTTGCGACGAAAATTTGACTTGCGGGATTTGATGAATCCACCTCCAAATTATGCTTGTTATTAATTGTTGTGGTTCGTTTTCATCAGCAATTTATTACAAGTGTAATCAGCTTCAATTTGTTTTACTATGTTTCGTACTCCCTGCCCTTATATTAGTTCCATGTGACTTTGGGTCGGTTTTTCATCCCACTGCTACAGTCAACTGACATTCAAGTATGTACTTAACCCTCCGATGGTGACGTGGGCATTTTTTGTGACTAAGGCCACTAGTTTTGCCATAACATTGAAAATATGGCACTTCGGACATCTTCGTTTGATTCCTTGCGCATTTAATGGCGCTTATTTGAAATTTTTTGAGCAAATTGCATGACCAGGAAAAGATAAATTATGCACCTATGCATATGGTTGGGGCCAAGAGGGCCAAGACTGCATTCCAAGAATAACTCACAGCTGGCTTACTGTGGGGGACCTGAGCTTATCTGTAGTGATTCATGAACACATGGAAAAACAAAGTTATTGTAAAATGTAGCCAGCCTTCCCACAACTTCAAAAATTAGGGGAACTACCCCCTAAAGTCTCGAACTGATAGTGGGCTCTCAAATGGAAACAGATTCCGGCACAGGAGCCGTGGGCCCAATTTTGCCTCAACTACGCATATGTGCACAATTAATTTTTAAATGATTGTATTGTTTGCTCCAAAAATGCAAACTAAATGCCATTTATCGCAGAATGAATCAAGCCATATACTGTCTCAAAGATAAAGCCCAAATGTGCTATATATCCCACGTTATAACCGAAAATGTGATGTCACAAAAAGTGCCCACGTCACCGGAGGAGGAACTTTTCGTAAGTCACCGGTCGTAGGGTTAATGGATTCTTCCACTTTTCAGAGTTTCATGGGGATGCCCTCATGCAACAAGAGTTAACTATACAGTATCAACGAAAGAGCACAGTTTACTAAACTTTTGTTGCATGATAGTATCACCATGAAAATTTAATAGAAGAGTGGGAGGTTCCAGAAGTGCATTCTCAGGTGTCCATTGACTACGGCTGCGTCTTAGCAATAGGATGAAACACTTAGTTTACATCAAACATGTCACTGTGAAAGTGCAAGCCTCTCTTTAGCATAATTCTAAAGTAATTGATACTAAAGCAGGTTTTAGAGAGCTGGCTTCCAAGTTCTGAGATTTTCATTTGGTTTGGGCATCATTCACAAGGGTTGCTCAAGTAACAAGGAAGCCAAATGAATTCCTGCACAGCTCAAAATAATATCACACTGCTTGTCTACACTGTAAACCGCAAAAAATTAAATGAGCATCACTGGTGAGTCTCTCATGGAACATCAATTTTTAATGCCCTTGTGATGCTCCATTGATGTTTATTAATTGCTAAAAAGCATTAGAAGAGCATTAAAAATTGATGTTACACGAGAGACTCACCAGTGAGGCTCTTTTAATGTTTTGCGGTTTATGGTGTAGTTAGGTTCCCAGTGACCTGCAGCACGTAAATTGGTGATTTGAGGACAGAACTTTAAAGACACATTTTCCCATCTTCAATTTTCAAAAAAAAACTGGTTAGTTCTGAATTTACCTTGCAACTAGAATGCCCCACACACACCTGTAAGTCCTGTTGGTGCCCTGAGGGGAAAATGAAAGTGACCTGACCTAACATAACTTATTCAGAGAGGCTAATATTAGGAGTAACCCAGGACGCATATTTCTATTCAATAAGTTACGCCTTCAGTAATTCGACGTCCCAGTGCAACACTATCGTAAGTCACAACTATGTAAAATGAAGGTTACAATGGTTTTGTTATTGCATATACGCAGTGGTTCTGGGGGAAAATATATCGGAACCATCGGAGCATACTCTTAAAATGTTTTAATGTACAAGTTTGTGTTCCTGTCTTATTAAGAGTCTTATTAAGCGTATATTCAATCACAAAACCATTGTAGCCTTCATTTTACATTGTTGTGGCTTGCACTGGGACATCAAAATTACTTATAGAATATTCCAATAGCAACTTCCGTAATCATTCAGCACACATCATATCCGCAATCATTTTCCACCCAATCCATACACAAACCTGTCAACCCACCAAGCAAGCACTCCTCCACCTTCCACTGACCAGCACACACTGACCCATGCAACACAATGGTGCAACATAACCTTCCACACTTACATAACCCTTGACGAGCAACAGTACAAACACCTGTTTATGCCACTGTGGTGAAACCTGTGACCTTGTTTTGTCGCTAATTATGTCCCTAGTCCATTTACTATGGGAGACCCTAAATGTGACTAGTAGAGAGTCGGAACTGACCTGAAGTGTGAAGACGCTTCAGCAGTGAGTCACTTGTTGTTGTCCTTCGGTTCTGAAGCCAGCTCGGATGCAAATGGTGGTGGACACCCCAATGGAACAATTAACTAATTAAGGGTGAGATCTACAGTTGGGACGCACTGCAGGGTGGGTGGCGGGTTAAGTGAGGGAGGGGGGTCCCCCGAAGTGGGTGGGCGAGGGAACCACAGCCCAACCTGAACTATTCTATCACTAGGACTGCAGTACCGAACAACTGGGCAGCAAACGGGCGTAGAACAATGCCTGCCACCTACACCATCCATGGAGAATCTTTCGTGGGCGCGTTCATACACTTGCCTCTGTGCAATCCAGCTTGCTCGTTGCTGCGTAATTGTGGCTGTACGCGGGTATACCGTGATGATTCAACAATGGTGTTTTGGATAGCCGGTAATGCACTGAGGCGCAACAATGGCTGGTTGTGGTATATGCAAAAATAGATGGATTAATGACGTCATAGCATGTTCTAATCATGTTCTGAACGCACCGCTGATCAGTGTGACGTCATTGCGACAGTTTATGAACGCGCCCGCCGTAGTAACCGCCTGCGCTTGTTGACAAAGAGTGTCGCGGTATCGACAAAACAAGTTCTTGACCGTTCTTGACCTCTCGTGGTCCTGCCAGGGAGCCCCGCATTCGGACGATGAGTGCGTCGGGTTCAGGGTCCACGGGAAAGGGCAGGGGGAGCGAGGATGCGGGTACGGCCACCGGACGGAAGAAAAAGTCATTGCTGCAGCTCTACGACATTCCAATCGAACACTTGGACTTCGAGTACGTCAAGGCTTGCAACAATGTCAAGGAACTGGAGAGGATCGTCAAGATACTCAGGTTTACTGTGGGAAGGGATGGGGAGTGACATATAAAGGTCTTAATGCGATACTCATATTGCAGGTCTGGAGAGGAAGGCCGCTACCCTGTTCTAGAATCCACTGCAGAGGAGCGTCTGAAGGTGATAGCACCAAAGAGCGTTGTCTTAAAGAAGATTGTACCGTCCAAAAAGTTGGCTGATCTGGACGAGAAGACTTGGCAGGAAACTCAGGAGGTATTATGCAGCTGGCAGAAAAAGACAAAGATTGTTGAAGAAAAGGTGAACAAAGAGAATAGTCAACAAAACAAGGACATTGGACCCTCTGAGGAAGTGTTCCCCGTGAGGAAGTCCTGGAGAATCAACCTTGAGCAAAATCCACCCAAGGTTAGGGGTCATCCATAAAGTTTGTGTCGCTAGGTAGGGTTGGCCAGCTGTGACGTAACAGTCACAATAACCCGGCGGTACTTCAACATTTAGCGGCTATTTTACGTTTAATTAATGCACTTGATAAAAATATCACTGCAGAGGCTTCCTGAGTATGACAATCTCCCTTTACATGCACATCATGATGATGATCCAATTTGTTCCAGATTAAAGCAGCATTTTTAAAATTCAGCTTTACTAGAATTTTTATGCTTCTGTTTCTCTCTTTAACCAAAACTGATGCCGTATTTGGAATCGAGGTTTTGCCAATGTACTGAACCTTTTTTTAAAAACATCACGGGGTAATGGGAGTTGAAGGAACTAATACAGAGCTAGTTCAACGCAGCATGCCTTCAAAGCAGCCAAACGAATAGGAGTCAATGGGATGTTGATTACATATACACACTATTTCTGCTGCTGTTTTGGTAACACAAATTCAGCGAATTCCAAAATGTGCCAAATATTGCACAGGGAAGACTTGCTACAAGTCAAAGGAATTTAAGGTCACGGCATCTCTCTTATAATGGCTACCTTGACCATTTCTGATAAGGTTAGCAATGTTGTTTTAGCACAAAAATGATGCATCCCACCCACCCACACACACACACACACTTTGTTGCCATTCCAGATTTAGTCCTGATTCCAATTGTGGGCTGTCAGTTTTGTGACTTTAGTACATAAATCCTTGTTTTATGGGAAAAAGAGGAATCGGAGGAGTTATGTAACCCTTCAACATGCTTTATGGAGGGCAAATCTGGCTGTGCTTGACATGGGAGTAAGAAGGGCTCAAAAATGTTTAACGGGAGAATAATTTACTGTATGGGGAACTTCCTGGGAATGTTATTCATGGTGGGAAATGTAAGTTCTCAAGTACGTTTTTACTTTTAGGGTCATCCATAAAATATGACATTTTTACTGTTTTCAAGTAGCATCGCTCCTTCATCATGCATTAACGAACCTGTATGCAATTCATACACAAAAGTACTAAAGAAATCTTTCCTCGCTGTAGGGGGTGTCTATTATTATTAGATTGCTCATTTGCTATTTTATTTATTTTTGCATCTTCCAACTCAGACAGTGCCATGATGGGGGCAGAGTAAGCTGGTGTAGTTAACACTGCTGGCAGACTGAGAACAGGGGGGCCTTAATGCTCTTCTTTATATCATTCACAGTAGCCATTGCCACAATTGTGAGCTCCCTATGTTTTTGCATGCATTTCTCATACCAGAAACTTATACTGCACTGTTGTAGTGCAAGCTTTTGTGCTGAAAACAAAATGAAGTACACATACATTGGTGGCCTGCCTCACCCATCTTCCTGCCTAGACAATTTATGGATGACCCCTGCATATAGGGTTGTTTGACAAGGAAGGACCAATTCTTACAGACATGCTGTTTGTCTTCAGTGGGCAAAAAAATATTAGGATAATAGCAGTTGTTGAAAGTGACGCCATTCTTGTCCTGCAGTAGTGGAGCCTCTTATTGGCTGGAGAGAGATATATTGCACTATCCAGAGTTGCCCTCCATATCTGGGTCAAAATTCAAACGTATAGCACTATTTCTGTACCCCGCATTCAAGCACAAGAGCCAAGGTTGATCAGCCTTCTTATTTTGTTTGCAAACCCTCACCAAACCAAATGCCAATAAAACCCTCATGAAGGCACAGTATTGTTGCATCATGCATTTGACAGAAGTAACGTGGACCAGTATACATGATATGACAACCCTGCACCAACCATTGAATGCAATATAATAAAATCAATTTTGGCCATCAAAAATGTGTTCAAATGTGCCCCATGCATTTTCGTGAAAATAAAAACGTTTTTGATCTGAAAACACCAGAAGTGTGAGAAGACATGGCAGGAGGATTAGTCAATTGGATGTTTCGTGAGTGTCTTGAAGCAATGAAGAATGTGCTACATGTCCACTCATGTCACATTCCATAAGTTAATTGCAATGTTAGGCAGATATGATGTGGTTTTTCCACTGAACCTCCTAAGCATTTGTGGGCCTCATCTCTGACTACATTGGATGGACCAAAAATAGTTTTACCTGTGCCCCTTCCCTAATTTCCCTTGCATGAAATATTATTTTGTGATATGAGTTATTTATTTCGTGAGCACTGCAATCTGCTAACTAAATTCAATTAATTTCATTCATTTTTTGTTACTAACGGTTGCACTACCCCCAGAACTACCCTTGGCAGAAAAGTTTGTTATTTTTTGTTGTCAACAATTAATTAATAACATACTTTTCTGGCTCTTTTCCAGCCAGGAAGTATTTTCTGCAGGTGGTGCAACTGGACCTTAAATCATATTTAAAATAATGTCAAGAAATGTATTGCATGTGCATGCATAAAGAAGTGATATTACAAAGAATTTTCTCTGCTCTTGCAGCCGCAGCAGCTGAAAGAACCACGTAAAAAAGCGATAGCTTCGTGTGACTATGATGCATGGGAAAAGTACGATGCAGACGTGGATGTCCTCAAGATGGACATGGAGGAAGAGAAGGAGAAGGAGCAGAAGAAGCAGAAAAAAATGATCGAAGAAGAGAAAAGAGCTGCAGAATTGGCCAAAAAAACCGAAAACATGAAGAAAGCTGTGGAGTCTCTTGAACTGACCCCAGCAGAGGCTGAGAGGGTATCAAATGATGCCAAGGAAGATGGAAACCACTACTTCCGCCAGCAGGATTGGGCCAAGGCTCACGAGCTCTACTCTCGTAGCATATATCTTTGTCCGTCTGTTCCTGCTTACAACAACCGTGCCATCACAAGTAAGTTGCAAGCTGCCATCAACCGGACATAATCAGTTTCACCTATCTTACAAGACACGAGGGCAAATCAATAAGTACTGCCATTTTAATACATGCACATTTATTTTCACTACTTTTCAACTTGAGAGAGAGCCACATGAAGGCACACGTGTTAATTTTTTCTGAGGTGTCACCAAAGACATTGGTGCCCTTTTTCCATCAGAGCACAAGTTTTAAAAAATTGACCCTGTTATGGATTGCAAGCCATTGTGGCACTTGTCCTGTCTTCCAGGGGTAACTTTCCAACATGGAGAAACCTGGCTTTTGGCTGGTAGATTTTGTAACACTCTAATTGTGAGCTTGCACCCAGTGACTTTTCCATCTTGTGATTTTTTTAAAAAATCTGTAGCCGGAAAGTCATCCAGGGTCGAGGGTCTATGCACAGGGAACACCCTCCCACAATGAAACAATTTGTCCTTCAGTGAAACCCGTGCAAGTCGAAAAGTGTAGAGATGTGGCTGTGGCAGGTAAAGGTTAGTCATTATTATAAACTTGCCTCATTTTAAATAATTTCTCATTAAATTTCTGTCAGTTGATGCCAATATGAAGATACAATTCAGCGTAGGAGTTTCAGTGAGATATTCTGCTTGGGCAGAACATTCTTTCTGAATGGCTCTCAAAGTGCAGTCTGCAGCCCACTAGTGGGTGGAAAGGTCTCTCCAAGATCTGCACATTCCCCATTGCCCCCACATTGCCCACCTTAACTTGACTCAACATCAGTTCCTCAAAAATCATATCCATTTGTCTGCACATGATACAGATTATTTATATTCCATACAACATTCTTAATTTTTGGTGTTAATCACGCATTGTAATGATGCTTCCAGACTTGAAGTTATGCCACTGGAGGGAGGCGAAGAAAGACTGTGACTGGGTTTTGGCAAGGGAGGAAACTAATGTCAAGGCCCTTCTTCGGCGGTCGACTGCATACCAAGAGATGGGAGACTTGGAGTGTGCACGGTCGGACTTGATGAGGGCAACTGAGTTGGAACCAAGAAACTCGGAGACCCGCAACAGACTGAAGTCCCTCCAGAAGGACCCAAGCATTTCAAGAAACAGGTGGGTTTACTTGTGCAGTGTAGCCCTTCATGCGAAATTTGGAGATCAAAGTCAAGAGATATTTTTTGTTGGATGTCTTGTTTAGAGAAAACAAATGCCGACACTGGTAAAAGCCTAGCTTTTTGATCATTTTTTGGCATTGTGGACTTGTGCGCTTTAAAATAATGTAAGTAACTTACAATGAAAAGGCTTACAAACCTTGAAACATTATGGAGGATATTTCGAGATTTGACAGATGATCTTTTCCCCCTACAATGTCAGCTCAGCATACACACCATCTGTACCATTTGTTTACTTTTGATATTTTTCTTGCAGTCCCTTCAAGATGCAGATAGAAGACATTCCTGGAGAGAAAATTGCTGATCTGCCAAAGGAGGCGTTGGGAATGGAAGGGAAAAGTGCAGCTGCAGAACATCCCAAGATTATCGAGGTAGTGGAAGAGACATTCATTGATGCAGCTGCATCACATCCCAAGATTATCGAGGTAGTGGAAGACACATTCATTGATGCAGCTGCATCACATCCCAAGATTATCGAATTAGTGGAAGAGACATTCATTGATGCAGCTGAAGAAGCAAAAACAGGAGAAGCACAAGCAAATAGTGGAGACTCAGCAGAAGGGGAGAACAGGAGCATAGATGCTGCTCAAGAAGAAAACAACATCAACAACAACAACGGAGATGGTGAAACAGAGTGTATTTGCACTCCTCCAATGGCCCCAGCTCTACCTTGCAGCCCAATGAGTCCCAGCAGCCCCACTGAGCGACATCCTTCCAGTAGTAGTAGCTCTTCTTCATACTTGTCATCCGTGTCATCCTCGCCAATCCTTGAAGTACCCTCCTCTCCCCCACCTCCACTCCAAGAGTCAGCCTCCCGTCGCACCCCACTTCTCATGACAACTGAGCAAAGCACAGCTACCCCACGTATATCTGACACAGCTCCACGCAAGCACAAGATAGAGGTGGGCTCCAAGTACCGCCCTGGGACTAAATGCACCAGAGAGAGGTACAGTACAGATAGCGGAGAGGACAAGAAAAGGGCACCTCCACTGGAGACACCCTTTGAATTCATGCGAGAATGGCAGCAAGCAAGGCAGCCAGAACAATGTGCTGGTATTCTCAGAAGGATACCATTTCATCTGCTAAAAGCTGGTTAGTTGTGTCAACTACATGTTGTACTGCACATTGGCCAGCAGAAATATCATTCCAGATCTGAACCTTGTATTTTTATGCATGTAAATCCTGAAAACACACATGGTAAAAAGTATATACAGTTGCAAATTAGATTGTGGAGAGTGATGTTCCACTTACCAGAGGATACTTTCACGGAAAAGATATTTCTGCTGTACAAGAAATGTGGCATTCCACGGAGTGTACCTTGAAATTCGGTTTTTCTCTATTAGTACTTGGGAGTAAGGTGGATGACACTATGCTGAGCAAGATCATACACAGTACTAGAAGTTGCCTCCTGAACAATGAAGAAGATAGAAAGATAGCGGAGAACCTGATGAAGACATTAGTGCAATTGCCACGGTTCCAGCTCCTAGTCATGTTTCTGGCAGAAAAAGAGAAGACTGGTGAGTTATGTTGTTAGATTAAGGCCGCCGGATACCTCTTGCACCTTAAGTGATACTGCACAGTAATACATCTTTTTTTCTCTCACTCTCCTTTTTAGAAGCAACTATCATCTTTGAGGTGTTGAAAGAAGGAGGGTTTGATGAGGGAGAAGCAAGACTGCTAATGGAAGCCTTTGGAATATAGCACCTGTTTTGCTCATATATTACATTTTATTTTGTGCCAGAGTTGTTGGAGTCAAAGGTTATGTTTTACTGAATATAATTCGATGTATTTTCACACTGGTGGCAGTGGTGGAAATACCAAAAATACAAGGATCAAGTTAAAGCTCTTGAGTTGGTAGTGGGTAGAATCATCTAAAAGTTCTGTGCAGATCCCCCACCCCGGGAGTCAGCATATGCAGAAAAGTCATCTATAATCCTCTGCACCATGTTGACACTTGGATATGGCTCCATGACAGGCTGGAAGGTGTAGCCTAGATGGTGCAGTTCGTCCACCACTTCCTTAGGAAGCCTTTCTCGCTTGCCTTCTGAAAGATTACATATGATAATATAAATCAACCTCGAATGACACTGTTGATCAGCATTCAGTGACAGCACACTTACTGCATGAATAAATATGCTACATCAACCATCAAGCGTTTCTAGCAATTACTTGGACAAGGGCTTAGAGAACCATTTGGTGCTCACAAATGGTATGGAACGTTTTCAGATCTCTTACACCAAAATGTTTTGAGAGCAATGCATACGTTCAAGCCTCAGTCTTGCAGTGGAAGCTTGTGCAATCACTCTTGGACCTTCCACACTCTCCTCCAGCTTTCCAGAAGACATCCAGCCAAGGAGTACCTCAGCAGCCAGGGAAGCATCAGTGGCCCCAGTGGCCAGCCTGCGCCCGCAAGGCCTACCCCACTCCCACACCACAGCAGGTGAATACTTGGACAGGGGACGCTTCCCAGGGGACTGGACATTGTTAGATGCTCCACTGCTGCTTGTGGCATTGGATGGAGCAAAATGGGTCAGGGCATTGTTCAGAACCACACCTGATTGGCGGTGGACTATGCCTGAACCAAACAGGTCACCCAAACCACTACGGAATAGGGAAAAGAGACACTGATGGATCCGGTTTCAACTGCTTGTGAACAAAAAAAGACTTGCTCTTACCTGATGACAGACACCTGCAAGTCATTGGCATCCATGGCGGCCACATGCGTCCCAACTAGCTCCAGTATCTCTGGGGTGGCGTGTTCAGGCAATACCCTCTCATTTGAAACCTGGCACCGCATCTCTGCTGCCTCTGTTTTACTCACCATCTGCTCTGTTAGGTTCCAGACACCAGTTTCCAGGTAAGGGTCTCCCAGCTGGGACTGATATATGGAGGCTATCCTCACAGACTCCAGGAGATGGTGTATGGCCTGCGAGGCATTCACACTACTGTTCTGGCTCTCCATTAGGTTCATGATGGCCAGCAACTGTGGACCAGCAGAGGGTGGGCCAGGAACACACACACCCACACCTAGCACTTGCACGAGGAGGGCTTCTACCCAGCGAGCCTTGTAGGAATGCATGTCCTCGGGTGAAAGCCCTCCTCCTTCCACTCTCACCACGTAGGTTAAGTTGCCTGCAGTGTCCTGGTAAAAGGCATCAGGACCATCAGACGCAATCCGTTGGAGAAGACCAGCCAGAGCTGGCCGATGAACTGTAATCCCATCTGCTGGAGAAGCAAATAACACAATATACATTTTGCTCAACATTAACCAAATGCAGTGAGTGATACCTAATACATTCAATGTGGATCTTAAACAAAAGTAAAGTGTAATATCAGGTTAGTTCAGAACAAAACAAAACTTCAAGTGGAAAATTAGAAAATTTCCAAGTGGCCTTCCTCACATGTGCTTACAAGTTAGTCAGTGATGAATGACCACCAGTACTACCAGCCAAAATCTGAGAATGACATAGCCTAACCTGAAAGGATGCAAATTGCCCTCATTGATCATGCCAGACACTCCATCATTGTTGTTAAACACACTGTCACACAAAAAAATGTTAACATTAGACCAAATTATGAGGGCATGCTGATAATTTTTGCCTTCATGGACACAGAATGTGTAATACATGTCATAGGACAATGAGAGCAACATCTTTTTTTTTTTTTTTGCATTACCCCATATCTACACATATATGGGGGGTGGATTACCACCATCGGGATTATTTTTGGAGCGAGTCAAGATTTAATCTTGTTAGTATGCTCCAAGGTAATTAGGAGGGGATGTGCAAAGTGCGTGTGCGCTGTCGAGTAGTGGTCATTTTGTGAACTCCCCCGGGTGGCTTAGTCTATCGGAAATTGCCACCCGAAACGAATCCAGAGATGGCCCAACTCTGCACGAAAGAAGGTGGGAACCCCGGGTGGGGATTGAACCCGGGACCTTAACTTCCGTGGGCGCGCGCGTTACCGCGGCGCCACTCCGTCTCCCTAGAGCAACATCAAATGAAAGCCTGGAATCTCTTCTTCAAAACCATATATTTAATTTCTTTCATAATCACCACCTATCTCATATCTCTATTATTCAATTTACAAGATTTCACACAATAACAGGATGTTGGAATCAGAAATGTGATCTCATCTTACCCACATTACGAGATATGCCACTATTTCCTCAAAGTAAGGCATCGCTTTAAGATCAAAAAGTGATCCATGAGTTGATCAGTGTTATTAATTATAGTAGGCTAACTGTTGCAAGCAATAGCGCATATAAACCCACAACAGACCACTTCCAGCGATGAGCGTCGAGACAGTGGCCACATGAATAAAAGCCACACTTGCAATATGTGACATGATATTGTTCATCCATTTCCATTAGACTACTGTAGCCAAAACGTTGCTAATCCAGCTGCAGTAAACTAATGTAGCCAGGTAAGCAGCATTCAAATTAATTGCGCATTGCAGTTATGAATTTTTTCAGCCTGGCTGCAATAACACAATGGCACTAACATCTTAATGCACTCCTTGCTTACCATAGAGGTATCCAAGGAGGGATCTAAGGAGGTATCTCACCTTTTATTTCAAAGAGTGCCTTCATCCATTCCCGTTGGTTAGCCGTCCTTTGTAATGCAGATTCCAGGTGCCTTGGTACTGGGAACCCTTCCTGAGCCAACGTTACAGATGGAAGCACCACTGATTCCCACGGCAGCACCCCCAACCTCCTGTGCGCAAGATACAGGCCAGCCAAGGTGCCAGGCACCCCCACAGTATCTCCGGCCCCCTCGGCATCCAAGACCGGTCGATGCTCAGGAGCTGTCTCTCTGAAGTCAACTGCATGACACTCCCCAGTAATGTGGTCCCTCACCACCATGAAGCCACCCCCACCTAACCCTGTCACATGGGGATGAACAACCCCCATGCACAACGTGCCTGCAACAGCTGCATCCACTGCATTCCCACCCTTCTCTATTGCCTCCCTGGCGATTTTGGTGCAATACAAGCTGTCCGTCACCACCGCACCCTTCGGCCGCACCTCCGGCTCCCCGAGATGTATCTGGACCATTAGGGCAATTGCGATTCCGATGGACACGACCGCAAACGCAGCCAGGATGAGTGTGAGGCCAGGCTCTGACTCGTTGCATGACGTGCACCATTGTCGTGGCGACGCATGCACAGCCGTCCTCCCACGAAGCGGTGCGCTCTCCGTCGCTTCGGGGCTCACGTACGGACCCAAGATGGAAGACCGGGACCCTGCAGCCAGCCATTACACTTGACGCAACGTTCTCAAAGTTTTCCACCACCAAAGAAGCAACAATAAGCCCATTAGCCTAAAGTACACAAGTGTCAGCTAGCATTACCACCTGTTACCACTACTTTTGTGAGCATCTTTTTGTGCCATGCTGAATGAAGTATACCTGCCCGTTCCTCCCTCATGATGTCCAGCAAGGGTCAAAGGTCATTCTCTGGACATTGTGGCCAGCACAGCAGCAAACACACACGGAGAGGAGAAGAACAAGCGATAATACCGTAAGAGCATAACGGTAGTGGTAGGTAGGGTGGGAGCTGCAGCGTGGTTGCCAGATGAAACTAGTAATACGTCACACCAATGGCCATAAGTTAAAAGAGAAATATATTATATGACCGGGCTTTTTGTCTTGATTCGTTTTGGACGGTCGGTCGGTGAGATGAAGAAGGAATTCAGGCGCTGGCCACCTGCTGCATTGCATGCTCGGTCAACATACGCCATAACGTGCGGGTGATGGATCATTAGCAAAGTCTTCCGTTTGAATCAGGAAGTGATGATGTCCGACTTGCCAAATTCCTGAGTGCTTAAAAGAGTATTGTTGTGTCACGCACACTTTTTTTTTAAATCGTCGTGTACTATCATGAATGTGTTGTAAAAAAAAAATATGATTGCGTTAATGGCAGAGCAATCAACCTGGAAACTTGGCTGATTTGTAATGAGCATGTTTCTCAAATAAATATAGTGAACCCGTTGCCAAAATTTAGCAACACTGCCCGGCCCGCTTCCCCACTACTTAAACGTAGTACGTAGGCCACTACCAGTTGGCATACGTAAGCTACGTAATCCATGTGGTAACTACGAGGACAAAGTCACGCCTAGTTAATTCTATATACGTAATTATGTCAATAACTTAATATGACAATAAATGTGTCCACTGACCACTGTCTTAATCAGTATGCTACTACAAAGGGCAGATTTATGTTACATGCTTTATAGTCATGTTGCATATGATGGCTAGGACCCAGGTAATGTGATATATAGCGGTTGTATTAAACCTGAAACGAGTGGAATATGTCGGAAGTAGTGGAGTACACCTGTACACGTATGAAGTGCGAGAATGTGCTGGGCTGTTGGGCGGGTAGGCCAGGGAAGTGTGACCAGCACATGATGGAATATGCTGCAGTGTTTTATGCATGGATCACTTTGGCTGATGTTGGGGATGAGTTTTAAAAAGTGCTTATCATCCAATTGTATACGCACTTTTTTACTTTCGGTTATTTTTTTAATTTTTTGGGAAGGCAGGCTTGTAATTATTGCTTATCAATACTCCCAGATCTTACATGCACCTGAATTGTTATTGCGTGATGCTAACAGCACACCACTGAGCCCAATCATGTACTTGTGTATGCTACTTATCTCAATACTTGCACGACTACTTACTACTGAAACATGCATCTTACATGCTTTGCTACTCTTCCTGCCACCAAAACATTACTGCATTGTCCTTACATGAGAAAAAAAATTATATAAAATTGCTCCTCTATCTGTGACAGTTGCCCGTTTTGCAGTATACAAACTTCCAGGTTATCTTGGGCTTTGTTGACAAGTTGACGATTCCGTAAGTAGGTTGTGTAACAGTGCAAAATAATATCAATGCTACGTATTTTATTGGAGCATAAAATGGCCCAGAGGTGAAATAATATCTCAATTTTAAAAAAAGCATATTTATATTAGTAGTACCGTATATCAGATCAATATGCAAAATAGATGCATATTAAAATAAATATGTGATACTTGCAGGTGTATGTCATTGTTCCCTGAGTGCCCCTACTTTGCAACAGGTAAGGGTCATGGACCAGGTTATTGTAGAGGGGCAGGGCTCTGTGGGGAGTTGGAATGGTGGGTGGGAGGGGGATGGGATGAGGGAGGGAGGAGGGGTGGGAGTCAACCATCCTTCGTCTCTCACCGTAACTTGCAAAACCGGACGAGGCAGTTTGTGTCGCGAACCCAGTGATAGCACATCGTGCATAACACGCAGCAGGTAGGTCGTACTGCTAAAACATAAAATTAGATCACTTTTAAGGAGGAAACTAGTGTACAATAATATTTTTGTAGCTCATGTAGTTACGATGGAGTGCATACAGTATTGATAGCTGACGGATTTAAAACTAATGACAAAAAAAATATTTAAAGAAAATATAACTATCCAACCACAATATCCTTAACATTTGACGAAGAAAAAATGCGTGACATTGGAAGTCACTCACACTTGACATTTGCATAAGACATAATGCAATATGATTGTATTGCAAGTAATATTTTATGACTGGCCTGATAATACCAAATATTATTGCTATTTACAGTAGTCCTAAGTATCACCGATTATACAGTAGTACTGCAATGTTTGCATCGTAATGCACCTGCTATGTAGGCTAACACAACATAATCCGGCTATGCTACTTTGCTAATATGCTGGTGTGTTAAGAGAAGCGATGTGTCTCATAATTTGCGGTTGTTACGATGAAGGACTTCAATGTGATGACTTTAATGGCATTTTTATTTCTTGGGTCACTTGCTAGAGAGAATATGTATAGCCTGATTATTTTGTAAAAAGATTGGTAATTATACAGGAAGTTTAAGTGAGGCACAATGTCAGCATGAAGTAAGCGTACTATAGAAAAAGCATGCGGAATATGTTTTTTGCGTATAATTTTTTATCGTGGTAAGCCAGCTGTGTAATTATTATAATGATATTGAGCACTGCAGCAGAAGTGAATATTATAGTGGTCGTCAGCTAGGAAATGAAGAAAACTACTTAATTTCTTAGTTGGTAGGGTTTTGCCTCCAATTAATGGCAAATTAACTCCTTTGATCGATTAATCGAATAAAAATTATTATGAAAGGCAAAGCTATTGTTGTAAATACACCTCTTGACCATCTATTCGTGTCACCTTTTGCTCAATTGTTTCATAAACTTTACTACAGTATTGCTGGATTACTTATTTGAACTTTAGGTATATTTCTAACTTATTTATATTTATATTTCTGCCATTAGAATAATTATTGTCATGTTATTGTTATTCATATGATGTAAGACTATGTTTTTTTTAAATGACTAAAAGACCTTGTGTCGAAGATATTTACATTATGATCACTGTAAATAATGAAATACTATTTGAAAGCTTTTGTATTTCATGAATAATGAGGTAGTGCATACTCTCCAGAAATATTTCAACCTTCTGTAATAAGGCATTTAAAAATGTCATGTACCTGAAACTGAGAGTGGACTACTAGGTATTGTTATTCTGGCCTAAAAGCTTCCCAAAACTTCCTAAAACAGTACCGTAACTGACATCGCTATATAGACGCCTAATTTTATCATAAATTCCGCCCATACCTAAACAAGCTACTCTTTGACACACATCATATGCTATATTTCATAATATTTAATCGTCTTTATATGATTTACTAATTAACCCCAATGTATGATTTTACAGGCCAAACACTGACCCATTTCATAATCTTGTAGCCTCGAAGTAAGATTCACCAGATATTCCGAGCTCAAGGTTGAAAAGGTTGCTGACCTCCTCTAAAATATATTCCGAAATATTTTAAAACAAACAGCTTGCTTTCTTGCACGCTGTAACATTTGCTTCACAAACGTTTAATAATCGCATTATGCATGCCGTAAACAGGTAATACACTCCATGCTTGGGAGGTGTGGGTGATATTCTTGCCCCCCAGAACCTTAGAAAGTTGCAAATCTCCTTCCAAACACGCGTGTAAAAGTCGTGCAAAAAAAAAGGCGACGGCCATGGCCTTCACCGGTGTCCGTCAAGTTATTTCTCCCGGACAACGATCTGATGGGCAAGTCAGATTTTCGGGTCACCCGGTTAACATCCTCTCAGGAAGTCCAAGCAGGATTCTTCAAGCTGCGGCCCATTCATCTATAACAATAAGCCAGCAAGGGTTCTATAAAAACTGACTGTCACGATGTGGGTTTGCTTAGTTCCGCCTGCTTTTCGCGTATTATCAATTTTTTTTCTTGCCTTGTTTCACCTTTGACCCTGTGGCTGCGGTTAGCTGTGAAATTAAGAAATACTTCGTACCTTATGAACGTCACGCACAAACGGACTACCTGAATGCAGGTTTTCATCGGCAGCTTATACAGCAGGGAGGGTTTCATGAATTATGCATGCACAGCCTCCCAAAAAGAATTCCCTTGACAAATTAGAGATGAGTGACGACAATACGGGGAGAAATCATTAAGTAAATGCTGCAGTTACCTTCCTGAACCATAACTCGACCCATAAACCCGTCATGATGACTACCTGACCATCGTCGTAATGCTATTCAGGTGTATGTACCCGCCTTGACCCGAATGTGCTTCACACCACGTGGTCACTTCCTATTGTCATTTTTCAAATTCGGATTAATAATAATAATTACGTGGGCTACCTTTTACTCGTATAAGAGCGCGTGATTTGTGAGCAATATTTTAAATGATGCTTACGAGCCTGCTGTCTGGCGTAATTGAATGGGAAAATAGAGGGTTTATGCGCGAATGGCGTGATCTCTTGGCACAGAACAACTTGGCCCACTCGGAAATGCGTACACCTTGCACAAATTATAATGAATTATTACAGTGTAGAGTATAGGCTTATTAACAAGATGTTAGGCCACGCGATATCCGGCAAATTCATTTTCATACTCCATCACAGACCCGGACATTGTTTCATTTGGGATACTTCATGTGCGACTATTGGATTGCCATATTTGAAAACAAAATGTGATTGGAACAAGTCCAGAGAAATAATATTCCAAAATAATAAATCATTAATAATAATATTCGTAGAATATAATAAGAACTGAAGTATAAAATATTATTTTGCGTCATCACCTACGTCAGAGTACTGGTGTATCTGCCATATGATTACATCAACTTGTATAAAGAGCAGGAAGTGCAGGAAGTCATCGCACGAGACAGTAGGATAATGATTTGGTTCTCCATAATATTCAAATGCGAATTGCTTATACCGCACAACGGATATTACGGAACTCGTATTTTTAACCCTTTGGTGACAACATAATTATTTGATGGCAGTGATCTCATAAAGTACTGCACAGTACTTTAGGAAAATTACATTGAACAGAGAAATTTTGAAATTTTGAATTTTTTATAGTCCAATACGAACTAGTCATACAGTAGGCCTACTATTTATCCATTAGAGATGGATATATGGATGAAATGACATGGAGAACATAATAGAACCATGATAATTTAACTTAGTAGATCGAAAAACAAGCAAGCTTTAATTGCAGCTCAAAATTGGAGACTTAATTGGAAAATGAGAGTTACTAATGTCGAAATAAGTACGTACGTCCTTATTCCACAAAAATAGAGGGGCAAAAATAATAATGAGAATTTTAAACCGCTTATGCTGCTGCATGCCTGCATGCAACGAATAGTGCTTTTTGAGGTATGCCCATTAAAATTGCTGGCACCGCACATGCAAAGTGTATCATTCCGCTTTAGGTAGATATTTTTTGCTCTAAACTTTTAAAAAGTCACTTTTGATGTCTCAGGTACTTTTAGTGGTCATCAAAACTTCTGACTAACTGAATTGCCGATTAGGAATTATCCGATGGAACTATTGACAGCGAAGGTGAAGGTCAGTTTGAAAATTTCAGGCAAGATTCCCTTGGTTTAGATAGCGTGGGTCCTTGCAATCTGGTATTACCAACATAAACCCTAAAAGTGACAATTCAAAAGTGTTTTAAAATGAGGAGTTTATGGCCCCAAAAAACGCAAGCTAAAAAGAAAATTTCAATCTGACACCCTGTATTATGTAGGTAAATAGGTCATGGATTAGGTGTATCGTCCTTATCATGTAGGCCCCTAGAATGGTCACCATGGGTAGCTTACCCACTTGGGTTGCTGGCTGTTCACTTCTATAATTTCATATAGCCTTTGTAACCAAGCAAGGGCCCCTCCCCCTGGAAATGCTGTAACGGTGTATGAAGAAGTTGTGAAATAAATAGCAGCAGCAAATAAGAAAACAAGACTCGTTCATTATTTTGGGAAATCAAAATTGTATATTAGAAAAACATTAAATAGCTAACCAGCATGTTACCATTTGTGGACTGTGTATAAAGCGAAGATTTTTAATTCGCCAGACATTGTTAAACGAATTAATAGGAAACATTTCTACTTCACTTCCTGGACAAAAAATATTGTACGCTAATTTTGTTTCTCCATCCATTATGTGTGTAACACTTGCAAACTGTCCAAAAGTAACCTCCTCACCTACTTGGCCAAGATGAACTGCTTGTGTGTCCGTTTGAGGCGGATAAAAAAAGAGAAACCTCACGAAAAAAAAAAGGTAGATCAAGGAGGCAATTATGACGCCATATACACCCCGGCCGAGCAAAGTGACCGGGTAGAAAAACGTGTTTTGGGAAGTGACACCCATTTGCGCTGGCTCCAGGCAGTTACCTGATCTTCTTCACCTTGGAAAGGTCTTCGGGGTGGGGTAAGGACAACGGTCTCCCCATGCATTTTGCACAGTCCTACTGGTCTCTGCTCCCATCTGGCCCACCACCACGTGATACCGGCCTTCCAGGTCGATCAGCTGCATATGCACCTACAACCAGCTTGGGCAGTTGACCATTGGATTTCCTATGTCCATTACATCGCTAATGGCACTTTGGACCTAACCTACATACCAAGATGCAAACCTTTGATTGTGGGTTTTAAAGTGGCGATATTATGAAGGAGAGGGTCACAACATCGAGACGCTTAAAATTGGCCAATGCCAGTCTAATTTTTGGTCATTACCAATAAGTCTAACCTGATTGAAGATGCTGATAATGGCTGCAATTGTGTGCAATTACACCTAATTTATCTCATGGATTCTCTTGCACGTTTTGGAATTGTGTGCTGCACAATTGGCTTCTTCTTCCTCTCATTTTGCATCCGCCTCGAATATAATTACTCTAGTAAATATAATCTCCATCGCCAATAATGACTCATGGCCGCGTACGGCTCTTGCTATGCATCATCAACCTTCCAATTATCACAGCGTTAGTACATCATGCTGTTAGTATTTCGTTCATGACACTGAAGTATGAGTGGGAAAAGAAAAGTGGTATGGAGGACGACGACACCGGGTGTACCGGTATAACCCGGAATCAAATCAGCATATCTGATGAAGGGGGCCGTCCTATGCTCGTAGTTTTAACAACTGGGATTTTGCAGGCACTCCTAGCCTTGACCTACTGTATATTGAGATCTAGCATTTTATGGCTTTGTTTAACTGGCTATAAAATTGCGCGTTTAAGTGTTGGTTATTGCGAAATGCAAGTGAGAGTGCCTATAACTGATGCAGCTCATTATAACTCACAATAAATTATTGAAATTGGATTTTTTGCATTGCAATATTACCCTCACCCACCCTAAATTCCAAACTACACTGTCCTTCCGATTATCCGGGCTAATGACTGCACGAGTGTTGCCGGATAATCGGAAAACACGGATAATCGGAAGATGGTCTTAGACATCGTAAAAAATGAGCTATGCACAGGTTCTTAATGTACTACTATTATAGAGAATTTGCAGCTTGGCTGAATCAAAATAATGGAACTTACCATAGATTTTTATTTTGTCTTCTAGAAGAAGTCTACTACGTCTTCGTTGGCAATACATATTGACATTGGGTGAAATTTTCGTCCCACTGCTAGTTACTGCTAACTCTTAGCAGTACCAGTGTTGGCACTGGTAGTCTGGTACTTCTAAGTTAGTAGTACGAGTATTAAGCAGTGGGGCGAAAATTCGACACATTTTTTCGGACTGTAATTTTAAATTATTGTTTTTTTGCGATCACGGGCAATCCGCGAATTGCCCGTGATAGCAAAAAAACAGTAATAAAGACACGTGCAAACAGAAAGTACATACAGTGATCTTAAAATAGCCTACTTTTGGCACTTATTATTTTTATTTTTATTATTTCCAGATGGATAGGTGAAATCCGGAATGGTGGCGGCCTGGGCTGCCCTCCTATTGGCTGCCGCCGTAAATGCTCATATTCTTCGGCATCCAGCTGGAGATTTTTATACAACATCAGGTAATTAAATTATTGTTCATAACAATTTTTAGAAGCACTAAGCTAAACTATGTAATGTATTTTTACAAATTATTTGCGGTTTTATTATTATGTGGGCTACTCGATCCCTGCACAATAATATCATCTATTTTAGCGTGTTAAAGTTATTAACTTCGATCAGCTTAAACATCGAGTAATTCATAAAGAAAATCACTATTCGTATGATCTGTCCAATCTTCTCTGATTGCATTCGTATCATAGAGTAATTATCTCTCTTTCAATCGGCTTTGCATTAATAATTTTAGGTCCTGATTTACATGTAGCTTTATATTAATCAGCTCTATTATTGATGTTTGGTGTTACTGAGTTTGTGAACGAATTTAATCCTATCAAGCCACAAAATCAAAATACCTTTTCACGCTGATAAGAATGTTTAAACTTATTTCCCGGCCATGCAGAGCCGGCCTTGGGAAAATTATTTTTTCATTTCTTATCTGTGCTCCTTTATTCACACCGACAACTTGCCGGCTAATTGCGCTATTCGGGAGTTTGAGCAGGTTTTTCTGATATGATCTCCTTTCATCAATAATGCGTGACGTGATGGCACACATTATCTAATAATTTAGGGACTGCAACCCGGCTGGACATAGATATTTGAATGTGATGTTCATTTGATGATGCGCATGATTAATTGCAGTCTTCGTCCAATATAGATTAGTTGATAAATTGCTTCTTCTTAATATACGAAATATCAACATCATTAATATTTTATTTCCACTTCAAGAGAGAATCAATCCATTTAATACAGGCCATATAACTTGATTTTCCGTTAGTACTTTTATTGCAACTTGCAAGTACATACAGGGCAGGGTAATAATCATATATAGTGTACATTTTCCAGCACAAAGTCCAGTTATTTTCTGTAGAGATACAAAATAAATATGCTCCGTTTGACACATTTCAACTCCGGCTAATGAGTTCACTACACCTCACCTTGCAAATTAATGAACACCGTTATTAATCGCCGTTATTAATTAAGCTGAAAAAATAATTACGTGCCTTATCAACCTGAACCATACCATCGGTCTGATACAGTTTTTTATATTAAAAACCTGGATTTGTTCGCTGTCTGAGGAATTGCAATGCAATTCTTTAAAAAAAAAATGCAAGTCTGATATTATCTGTAGGTGATGAGGCGGTTCCTTGGTTGGGAAGACATTTAAAACCGAAGAGAATCCCACGGTTGCAGTCTGAATTGCAAAGATGACAGCGTGGCAGTCAAGGCCGGCCTCTGACTCGCTCGGCTGCCTTTAATTGCAAAAAAAGGCGGAAGTCTCACCCAACCACCCCTCGTCTTCCTCTGGGGGGCCTTTTTTTCTTCCCACCTCACACCTGTCTCTTGGACTCACAACAATAATAATGCGTAATAATAAACAAGCGTCAGCTGGAAAGCGAAAGGAATTCCGTCTCTCGCAAAAGGGGAAGCCCTCTATCCAAACATGCCTACTGAGCAATCACTCTTGACAAAAATGGCAGGAAGTGGACTTTCCTTTTCGTGTAGGCCGAAGTTGCTAATCCATGACAACATTGCGATAATTGGCAGGAGCTAAAATATTGCCAGGTTTGTTGTGAGTGTGTTGAAGTCCATATAAATATGAATATTTTTTTATATAATTTCCCCGAACTGCCGGCTGCATTTGTGAAAAATTAGAGCACTCGGCTGTATCTCCCTGACTCCAGGTGTGTTTGCTTGATGTACACGCGCACAACTTTTCATATATCCGCAATGGAGCAAAGCACATATCTGCGAAGCAAAACGGCATTATGCACCATGGATTTTTAAGCTCAGGTGCTCCTTACGGCATTGGGATATTACGACATGTTAGTGTCACTTGGCCTAAAAATCCATGCTCCATTCTCCACACATATTCCACATATTATCCGGTTTTTAGTGGAGGTCACACGTCCAATTTGAATTATCCAAAAATTCCTCAATGATTTTTTAGAAAATTTAAGAAGTTGCTATATCCGTGCACATTTCATTATAAATCATGCCTTATCGTCAGGTCCGGAGTGCACGTCCGTGTGGTGCGGAGGCATGTCGGACACGACGTCGGCGTGTCGCTGCCAGTGCCCTCCGGACGCCCCAATATTCCTCGACGACTCTGGCACCTGCACGGACTCAGTCGACCAGGACTGCTCCATGGCCCATTTCGTCACCTCATCCGAGCACATCATCCTGGTCCCAGTTGTCCTTCTTCCGCTCAAGGGACAGCTCATCCATCCATCCGCCCACCTACGACTGCCAGGTATGTTATAACAAACCGTACGGTACATTCAGCCTCCCCGTCATTCCTCATCATGCACAGCAGATGACTCCGCCAGATTCATAAATGAACATAGTCAGAAGGTGTCGATGACCCCCTCTTTGCAGGATCGTCTGCAACATCTGACTCTGTTTGCGTGTCCGTTGCTGCCAGCGTGCTTGCAGAAGACGGCTGGGTCGTCCTTGGCAATGTCACCGACGCAGCATCACTCTTCCGGTTGCAGGCAGTGGGGTCTACCACCCATCTCAAGGTGAGGGCTCTTCACCACCATTTTTCCATCAATAATCAAGCTATACTGCGGCGACAATATAAAAAAAATCGCTACATTTGCTCTCTTCTTGAGTAGTCAAACGTGTCCGATGACCCTTTGTTGGCGTGAAGGTGATGACCCTCCGATGATCATTTACGCTTCCGAACACCTATGACGTTCGGTTGAATGTATTATTCAAGTCCATGCTGTTTGGTCGTGCAGTGCTGACTTTATGACGTCAACAAATTGACACTATTTTTTGTCATAATTTGCTGCTGATTCGTCACGGCACATGCACTGCTGTATCATGTCACAAAAACCTGCTTTTTCGAGATGGATGTGTGAAGGTTGTGTGCATTTTTTGGAAGGTGGTAAATATGTGTTCCTCTTCTTTTTTTCCAACGGTGCAGTGGATGGGACCATGGAAGGCTCGCCAGCTGCTGGAAGGCCGTTTGGTCCTGGTGCAACTCTTCTGCAAGGAGCCGGACCTAGGAGTGTCCAGCCCTTGCTTGGCCTTCAGGGTGGCAGCAGCCTCCGTCGGAATGTCTTTTGCCCCCAGCAGTGGTTCCGGAAGTGAAGGAGGAATCAGTCAGACCAGCAGCGATGGGGACATCCTGATGGGTCCACCACCACCGTCGGCGGACGCGGGACTGATGAGGGAGGCGACAGGCAACATGGTGACAACCTCGTCCACGTGGGGTGCAGCAGATGTGGTTGTCGTGTCACTCTGTGCCGCGCTCTTCCTTCTGGTGTACTTGCTGGCTCTTCTGCTGGTGTTGAGGATCAAACGTCGGAGACGCGAGGCATGCAAAGGACACGCTGCTCTTGAAGAAGGACGTCGACGCATACCACGGTCGCCTACATCCGACGACGACGACTCTATCTACGAACAAATCAAACATTCTGGCTCTCAGGTTGATTGCACACTTCTATACTAAACGCAAGTGACGGTCTTGAAATACGATGCTCTTACAGGTTCCTGAAGTTCCCAAGAGAAGACTGAGGCACCAGCAAAGATGGTCGGATGTCAAGAACGAGCGTCACGATTTGTTGTCGACGTACAGTACAGGTCATGTCGTGGAAAGAGCTCCGGAGCGGAACCTTCCCATAGTTGAGCTTGGATGCGACGGAAGTGACATTGACAATGATGCACGCAACTTGTACTTCAGTTTGGCGTACTTAGAACCTGAACTTCTTCAGGTATGGTGTGATGGTCTGTTTCTTTATAACGGACTGGAATGGGGCAGGAGTCACCTTTTTTTTGTCTTATATAGAGCCCTCCTCCATCGGCCATTGAATTTTTATCTCGAGTCCGAGAGGTGATGTCAGCAACCAGAGGGAAGGTTCAAGGACGTCGCTTCCAGCCCTCCTTACAGCCTATTGCAGAGGATGAATCCTCAGTGGACCAGTACGGAGCAAATCTTCTCAGGCACAGCAAAGTTTCCTCAACTAAAATATCAACAGTTAAGAACATGCCAAGCAGGTAAGCAGTGTGCACTCATGTGTAAGACATTCCTTCATGTCATGTGTTTCTCTTTCATCTATGCGGGTATATGATAATGTGTCAGAATAGCCAAAATTCCCATTTACATTGCTACCGTACCTTCAGCAATATAAATGGCATGTTCGGCAGTGAATGTATTGCCCAAAACAAAAACCAAATCCGTGCATCATTTTTATGGTGATCAGCAGCGTGGAAATGACAGGAAAGACGCTTGCATAAAAAATGAGGCGGAGGAAGAAGCGTGGAAATGACACGGGAAATGCACCTCGCCTCCACCCTTCCTGTGTACATGTCCTTATGCCAAATAACATTTAAAGGCAATTGAACCTCTGTCATATCCTACAGGCCGACATCGTCAGCAATGAGCGACTCGGACAATGTGGCTTCAGAGGTGGACAGCCTCGAGTATTTCAGTACTGGAAAAGCCGATAGCAGCATGAGCGACGTGGTACGTCTGTCGGTACCACCGTTGTCTCCAGGACCGTCTCCAGCACCTCAGCAGCTCCCTAGTTTTGTAAGCGAGGTGTATGTCAACGACACTTTCAGGGCTGATTCTGGGGCTTCTCATGTCAGCGTCACGCCGCCTGACGTCAGCAGCGACTCACTTGAACCTATTTCACAGCCAACCAGCAGGTTAGCCTCACAGTTTACATTGGATTGGGAAGAGTGACCATATGAATTGAAACTTTCCAGACTGACCATCTCTGTGGGTCTGAATGACTTTGAGCCGGACACACTGGAGCGAGATCAGTCGTCTTCCGGTCGCAGTCCAGCGGCCTTCGAAGACTCACTGGAGAGAGGATCCGGTTGTTTCAGCCTCCAGGCCGATCCTTGGCAGCTTCTCCTACAGGCTGATACCCAAAACAAGTCCATGACTCCGGAAGATTTGGCTGCCCATTACGCCATCAGCACATGCAGCCTCATGATGGATACCCAGCCACCGAAGATTCCCATCAAGGGCTCTGCCAGTGAGACACCTTCACAGCTTGCGTTATTGTTATACTCCAGATTATACATTTGACTTGTTTGTTCCAGGGAGTACGCCTCCTCCGCTTCCGCCAAGGCCGCGTCGTCGAAGCCCTCCACCTGTACCGCCTCCGACGATACCAACACCACCACCGCCAAAACCAGAAGAGCCGGACGACGATGACGGGTTGTCGACCATCTCTGGTGACAGCCTCGGTTCTTGCACTCTTCCCGAAATGGGCGATACCGACTGCAGCGACAGTGAGGCCACCATCCATGGTACTCCACCACCACCACCACCACCTCCTCCTCCTCCTCCGCCGCCACCTCCTCTTCCTCCGACCAAGTCCAGCAGTGTTGTACTCAAAGGATGTGCGTCAGGTACACCGTCGTTTCCTCCTCCACCGCTCATACCTCCTCCTCCTCCACCCCCGCTTCCACCTCCGCCAGAACCGACATTATTGTCTCAAGGCATGCAGATAGCACTTCGGTTGAGACGTCAGCAGGAAGAGAAGAGCCAGAATAATCTGCCAGCAAGTGAAAGCACTAAAGAGACACGGGATTCTTTCCGGCGGAAGTGGAAGAAGTTGGTTCGTCGAGATGATACCAGTAACGTGTCCCGACGGCAAAGAGTGCCTCCCATGGCCACGTTTGCCACCGATGCACCTGGAGGAGGTGGCGGTATCGTAGTGCAGGATGTGGGATGCAACCGAAGCGATGTTACACAGCAGCTCAGAAATGTTGTCGTGGCCTAGCACTGTGCCCTTTATGACTGTGCACAGGACACATTATGCGATGTACTAACATGTCAACTAAAAAAGTGCCTGAAAAATGTATGCTGGAGCTGTGCGACCATCAGCATCCTATTTTCACAAGTGCCTATAAGAGCATCATAATTCTTTATCATTAGCAAGGAAATTGCATTACCGGTAAGAAAACTACGCTGTTGCTATTAACTTGTAATTTATAAACATCCGAGTGTACACACGATGCTGAACGGTCATACAGCAGTAACAGGATAATCTCTTCGGAACTTTTTTTTTGTAATGAAGTACGTGTAACTCGTGATATTGGAGAAATAACAGGTGTGAATCATGAACATTGATATGGTGTGAAAATGGTGAGTGTAAACTAATGCAAATGGTGGCAAATGATGTAGGCTAATAATAGTGCGACGTGATCTGTGTTGTTAGGCAACTTTCAGAGAGGTCAGTATGAATATTGTAGTTATAGCTTTATGGCAAAAATGTGGCTGTAAGGCCATTTTCATCTGTTGGAAGACCTAAACCGAATAAATGAAAAGTGCTGTTTTATATTGCTGAAATTTTTATGAGATCCAGTCTGACAATGTTGCGACACATTGTTATGGGGTATGTCATCTTCCAAGTTGTTCGTTTTCATTATATACTCATGGTTGTGTGTTTAGGTTTTGTGTTTAGTTATCACCCTCTAGCACTTGCGCAATCTCTTTATGTCAGTAGAGCGATGTCACTATTCTTATACTGCGGTCCTATTGTCCTAAGCCTTTCATTTCTTCCTCTGTATCTTTTCATTATTACTGGTAAAGTGGTAAGTCTCATTGTAATATACAACTAGGTCTTCTCGGAGGTTCCGGTTTCTTCTCACTCGCAGATCAAATATTTTTCAAGAAGACTGAGGTAAAGATATGTTATTACTTTGTTAGATTTAATATACTGGATGTGCATGAATGTCAACTTTTATTACTGTCCCAAGATAACGAGAATGTTAAATTCCTCCTAAAGAATTTTACGAGTACTGATCTTCCTTAAAAGGTAGCTTTTTTTGTAAGCAACCGTCATATGATTACGAGACGCTTTTTAAATATCGATACAGATGCGTGGTCACTTCAACAGACGTGCTCTGCCAATGGTCATCATTTTCCTCGAAATAAATTTTAATTGGAGCTTCGTTATTGATATGTCGAAGCATCATCCATGCCCGGAAGGTTAGTTTTCCTGTTATTTTATGGCCTACGTTTTATGAGCGGCAACATTAGCATTATATTACTTACTTTTATGTTTTTCATTTAATGCTGACTCATTATTCCGTGCAGGTACGCATTCCTATAACCTACCGTGTGCCTCAGCCCCTGTCGAATGCGTTGATAAAGACAATCCAAACATGTGCTGGTTCTGTCGCTGTGATAATACCCGCTTTTGGGGCTACTCTCTCGTGTGCAACCTGAGAAATTGCTTCTTTCCACCAACCAAAACCAGGGGTGAGTATTCCGTTTTACAATACCTATATAGCGTCACAAGGAAAAACTCGTGTCCTTGGTGGGACAAAATGATGCACCAAATTATATATGGCGAATATGTCTAAAATTAGAGAGAGGCTTGCACTTTCATATGTATATCTCAATTTCAGTTTCTCGAGTGAAACCTCTGAATAAAAGTTCTCAATTACTTTCTGATTCTCCCTCGTACATTCTGATGTTTCATCATTATTCTCTCCAACCTCTTATTCTCAATCGATGTGTCAACTACTGTATAAGCCTTCACTGCCCTCGGTCCCTCGGTATCCAAACTACTTTACATTCAGATCAGTGTTGCTTACTTGCATACTATAAAACTCCCATGTAGTTTAGTATCTAATTGTAAAAAAAATCATATTTAATCAAGGATTCCAATAAGTCAAAACACCTCTTCTGTTAGATTTCTATGTCTTTCTTTTTTATAATTTCCTGTGATATGTTAGTTGCTGTTGCTACATCATTTTTATACTGTATTTTTTTACGATATTTAAGATGATACGATAGAGCGAACTTCTGAGCAGAAGGATGACACAATATTTGATATAATGTCACCTGAAGAGGGAAACGAGGATTGGAGTACTTATCTGGGCCCTCCTGACGTGGAGGGCGAGGAAAGCAGTAATAAAGGCCCTCCTGTAGATAACGGCTGCGATGAAAATGTCAGTGCGAGTGTCAGTGACATCAATCCTGGTAGCGACTGCAACACAAGCGACGTCAACCCCGTGGACATCAAACCCGTAGGAGTCAACCCTGTAACCATCGAACCCGATGACAGCAGTATTCCCAGCACCACTTGCAACATATTCAGTGTTGAGATCATGGATGAGATCGATATCAGAGAAAGTAATCCCAGAGACATAGACAATATGATTTAGATATCAGATTTTCGCCCTGTCTGCCCATCATCTCACATGTCAGTGCAATCTCTGCAGAAAATACATACAATACAACCTGTTGAACCAGCTAGTTAATATAGTGTTGAAACCATGCGGAAGGTGAACCAAGCAATCCCATTTTCTAACTAACATTCGTCGTTTCGTCAGGATGACAGCACATTAACTTATTGGAAATCAAAACGTGTGGTCAGGAAAAGATGGAAAAGACTCATGTATATATCACTCTACGAGTATAAGTAACGATTAATTGGATGAGGCTGAAACCGAAGAAGAGACACGGAAAAACAGCACACATCCGGGATATGTGCTGTTCTTCCAGCACACATAAAACTTTGTCCCGTTCTACTGCCTTACTCATGCAAGTGACATGTGTTTCTTGTCCATCACCCTATACACATGGACAAGGACTACCACAACACCCCATGATAATCTCATTTTCGCAAAAAAAATTGACTTGTCCTGTTTTCCTTTCCCTCGATTCTACTTATCTTGCAGTAAGTGACTCATATCATCATGGGAGCAATAATATCACAGGCTTTTTAAACTCAGCATATATAAATACTGAAGAATTTAATCAGAAAAGCATGCATGTACCGTAGCAATGAATACTTAGTGTATTTTTATCTAATATTGGCGAGTTGTAAATCCCTCTTTCGGACTTGAGGAGGTGTTGGAAGTGTTGCAAATTGTATGCAATATTCCGTGGTTTACGTCAACAAGGACACGTGCCATCGTCGAAGCTGTCAAACACACCACACATATCAGCCTTGACTTTCAATGGTGAAATTCTTGGACCGACAAGTGTTTCTCAAGCCGTGACATGGCCAACGCCATGGTCACGCCTGTCACGGATATTCTTTCTCGAGATATTTGATAGTTCCCCGTAGCACTGCAGCCTGTCAGACTTTTTTAACCATTGTTGTGCAGCGTCATTATCCCGGTACCCTCTAAATTGAGAGCAGACGCAGGAGACTAATAAAAAATGCACTAAAGCATATGTGCAGGTTCCTTAACGGTGCCTGTATATAGTAAAGGTCATAAAAAGAGTATAAATGTCCGGGTCATGTAGTACTCCACATCACATCAGCCATAAGCTCGTAGCACAGCTGACCTATCCTATCCATTGCTTAAGGTAAGTGGTGAATTTAATTTTACATAATAGGTAATTTGTCCTTTAAAATGATCTTGTGTCTGATCCTTATTTTAGTACCGAACATCAGAAATGAAGGGTGTCTTGATATTAATCTGTATTTTTTTGGCCACTGATTTGGCCTATGGATTTGGTGCTGGCTTCACACATCCATGCGATGGAAGTAAGTTACTTGCAACTAATATCGGTTTGTGATTAAATTTTACCTCTTTTTATCGTGCATTTAAGTACAGTACAGCAATACTCCACCTAGCCATGGAGATATGTATGAATTATAAATGAGCGAATAGAGCGATATTTGACTGTACATGTAGTATAGAAAACAACTGCTTTGCATGTTTATTGACACCAGAGTTTGATCATACTAAAGGAGTGACGACAAATAAGAAACATTATTAACCGCTTTAACACTTTTGAATATATCGAGAAGATAGTGACATTTGATAAATATTATTTTTCAGATGAATCTTGCACTCTTAAAATGTCTTAATATGCAATTATTTTGTGTTGCTGTCTTATTAAGATCTACACGATGTATCACATTGATCATTTGCAACTCTTGTGTTACAGATATGTACTACCCTTATAATTGTTACTCTGCCCCTCAAAATTGTGTGGACCGATATGACTCATCCACATGCTGGAGGTGTCGCTGTGAAAGAGCGTTTTTCTTTAGCGTTGCTCTGAGATGCCAAGAAAGAGTATGCGATACAAGTAAGCTTATCTTTCTAATTAACTACGGTAACTTCGCCCATAGTGTAGTTAGACTCATTTTGTGTCCAGTTACAAACTATTTTATCTTTTGAGTTAATTCCTGCAAGCTGTTATTACAATTAAATTTCATTCCTCATAATTTAAATACAGTTGTATATTGTTCTAGGATCTGCATTTTTAGTTATTAACGTACTGTATTGTTTTCTTTTTAGCAACATCGACTACTACTACCACTACTGCGGCGAGTCAGTAAATAAAAATCAATTACCGTCTCATATTATATAACCTAATGCTATTGTGTCATATTCATTGTGTCATAATAGGATTCATTATCATTCATTTGCGAGTCGTCTGCCATTTCGACATTCATGTAGGCCAATAAAAACTAAATATTAGACTCTACAAGCCTTCAATGTATTATTTTCTTATCCGACATCTAGGCAACATACATAATTTTTCGGCATTGTATAAGTTCGGTATTGTATAAGTGCAATACATCATCATTCAATGGGAGTGCAACAATAGGAAATAAAATGTCCTCTCATAGATTAAGCATCCAAACGGGGATTGTAGTAAATGCTTAAATAAATTTAAATATCCACACTTACTGTATACGTGGTAATGAGCAATCCCTATGATGATATGTAATGAGTAGGCCTACAGTTTCAAGAAATTAGGGCGAATAATTACCATTGACCAACGCGTGAGTTTCTGAAATACAGCCTGTTGTCATTGAGCTTTCTGCGCCATTGATGTGTTACTCATGAACGAATTGTGTATGAGGAAAGTTCGCTCACGAATATAACCTGGAGCAGGCGTAAAGAAACTTCCAATTCTAAGAAAACATCGATTTTAATGTGCCGATCCAATAATAATATCCGCTGGTGCTGACCAGTGCGTCACTGAAATAAAATGTACTAAAAACACACATTGTTAAAAATGGTATTTATTGTGGGCATACTTGAATTAAGTGGGAAACAATCAGTTCATCGGTGACATCGTAAGTTAGGCTATCTATAGCCTAATAATACATTGCAGAAAAATACGGACCTCGCAATTGCAGCACAGCTCTTATATACCAAAAGATCAGCTGGAGGTTTCAATTACTGATAAATTCCTGTCATACCGTAAAAATAGGAGCAGTCCGGATGCAGCATGTCAGCGTGTACTTTTTGCGAAAGCTTGATTTTCACTCTTAAAGAGATCTATTCTGTTCCGCTATGCTGTAATTGATTTGCGGAAGAAAGCCATGTTTAGAGCCACAGCCGGGTCCAAACGTTTCGTCTGAAATGAATCCACGCCAAAAATACATTTTCAATAACATTGCCATGCTAGTGATTTAAAGCAACACAGGCTATACATTACATCGCATACCATTTCCCGCAAAACTAGGCCAATGAAGTGTCCGAATAAAGTTAGTAACTCACCGGGTTCATGTTGAGAGCACCTGTCAGAAAGTCCACATATCCCATGTCAACTTTCCTGAAGAGTCGTTTTGCCATCGAGAAATTGATCTCTTTGTCCGCCCGGGAGCTTCGCTGGACATCACTGACCTGTCAAAAATCCGCAGTAGTATATTCAGCATATGAAGGCAGCGGACGGGCAATTTTGGTCAATTGGGAAAGGGTGTAACGCTACTCACTTTGAGCTTGCCTTTGTCTGTGAAGTACAGACCAGCTCTCTTTCCCTCTCGAAGAATATTGGCTGGAGGATGACCCAGAGAACTGACCATATCCTGCAACTGACCCTGGTTGTCCTCTGACGGAAAGAGCTGGTTGTTGATTCCCAGTAGCAGATTCGCCGAGAGACATCCTAAAGCCCACATATCAATCGCCTCTGTCACTGGAGCACCTGTGAGGATGATATAGAGCACAGCCTGTGACTTATGTCCTCTTTCAGAATACACCATTATAATCACTGCTTCACTCATTACATGTTGCGAAATACACTTATGTTACGACTGACCTATAATGATTTCGGGAGCTCTGTATGAGCGTGGTTGCAGATTCTTCCCAGTGTATTCGCCAGCTTCGTCCTTCAGGAAGGATTTGCCAAAGTCGCACAATTTGACACGCCACTTCATGGTATTAGGATCGACCAGGACGTTATCCATTCTCAAGTCGGAGTGAATTACACCTTTTTCCTAATCAACGAGACAATCATTACACTTGCCATTTATCTGTCGTGACAATCTCATTTTAATTCCCATGCATATTGGTAGTCTAAAAGGCATACCTTCATCCAGGAGAGGGCAACGAGAAGCTCTTTGATGACAAGGCAGGTGAAGTCCATACAGAGGCTTTCGTCAGTAAAGTCGCGGACGATGGTTAGGAGGTCAGTCGGCATGAGGTCAAGGGCCAAGCAGAGCCTGCCTTGATACACGAACTCCTCGTGGATGTTGGCGATGTTCTTGTCTTCGTGGCCCAATCCCTGACCCAGACGAGTCAGCACGTTGATTTCCGTGATGTTGGGATACTTCTGTACCTTGACAGCCACATCATCCCGAAACAGTTTCTTCAGGCGACTGCACTTGTACACCACGGAGAACTGTCCCTTCCCGATTAGGCTTTTCACCAAGTAGTGCTCTTCATTCGTTATCATCAGGGACGTCTCCAATCCCTGCAATATTGGAATTAAGCGCATGTCATATTAATATACAGAAAGTACTAGTAATTGGATTCGTGGGAAATGTTTCAAATGGACCATTCGGAAATTCATTTCTATTCATAGCGTGGATAGATGGTTAATTCGGCCTAATACTACCAGCTAATACTTTCTATTGCCACTAAAATTGGCATTTCAATTGGATCAGCTCGTATACAAGCATTATGTAATGATGAAATGGCAATGGCAGAATTGTAACTTGGCACGCTCATTACAATGGCAACAATGACTTTGACAAACAGTAAAACTTATAGTCACAGAGGCTACACATACAAAAATGACTTCATCAAGTGCCATTGATTATAATTGAATTTGTGAGGTTTCATTCGATCCGTTGGTCAACTGCTACTTTAATTGCATTTTGTTAGAATCCGCCAATATTTGAAATTCATTATTGCTTATTGTAATTAACAGGTGAGTGCTTTTAGCATATATGTTTGTCAGACAACTATGAAAATGCTCATCTCATGCCTGTATCACATGATGACTTGGGTTACTGAGAGGTGACAGCAAGTAAATTTTATCCTATAATATTGTCTTTTCGAATATATCCTATAATATTGTCTTTTCGAATACATTCGACAACATTCCAAACTCTGCAACAGCTAGAACATGATGCATTGTGAATCATCAGCCAGCGATTGAGGATTAGTGAAATCATCTCGCATTGCACATGCCTTGCTACACGCTGGAAGTCAGAGACGCATCGTTGGCAGAAAATGCATTAATTTTCTGACCCATTTCGCTTCTTAACACCCTCATTGTTTTCGATAGTTTCATTTAGTTAAGTCTAGCAATCAATTTGGTGCCACCCTAATTGGACTAGAAATAAAAATCCGCAGAAATACCATACCGTAAACCAGCAGCTATGTCCTCGATCCATGTCTTTCCTCAAACTCCGATGCGACTCTCAGAATGCCGAAATAAAAAAAATCTCCAACCGCACTGGACACTGCTGTACGCGCCTACTGGAGTCAGACTGACCAGTCCCCAAAATAATACTGGAAGTCGCTCATCTCGCCCTCCTTCCAGACTACACGGCACCGCATGTTTCATTGTTTACTCCGCCCCAATACCTGAGCCGGGTGCAAAAGCAAAAATTCCCGAAATATCTGATGGTCTTATTGTTTCACCTCCAAGGTCAATGAGTAACCCGTCGCCAATGGGTCGCAAGCATTGTCATCATGCGGCACCACGGCGGATGACCGGTAGCGTCCCATGAGTAATCTGTCTTTTCGAGGATTACCACTCTTGTCTTGTCGACTTCAGTTGTCCGCAATCAGTGTGTTGTACCTTGCTTGTCGCCTCCCTGAGCTGAGATCAGTCCACCACCGGACATGGCTCTGGCACGCTTCCGTCAAGAATTCCTCTCCAGGGTCGAAGAGGAAGAGAAGGAAATCACCACGGTAAGTGCATTGATCGCCATGGCATTTTGTGGTTACTCTTCATCCAACAATCATTATTCATAACAATTCAAAGATGATGCGATCACGAAACATTTCTGCCGCGGCCGATATGTGACATCTTCCATCATAAACAGTACGGTATTTGCAGCCAGTTTATTATTTGTTGCAAAAGTACGTGGGTCATTCCCGGTCATTTCATCCTGTAAATTCTGAAAAGTTGTGGCTCGACCCCTTCCGATGCAACTGAAAAAATCAGATAGGTAGGGATCCACACCTTATTGCGAAATCCTAAATTTGAGGCCGCTGGAGTCAAATCTCACGGAGATGTAACAATGGAAAGTTCAACAATGACGTCCATATAAAGTATTTTTAGCTGTTCAGACCCAACCCAACATCAACATGTTATCTATATCAAATGGAAGGTAATGCAGAGAGGAATAACATGGTTACAAAATATTCGACGTAGCTCTAAAAACGAAAATGAAAAAAAAGATCGTAAATATAATTATGTGTAAATCACTCTTTATTCCCGATAGCCGTATCTCATAACATTATGATTTTAACAAAGTTGTATGTATGATATAGGGAAATCCTCTTTGACTAAAATAATGTACTACTTTATTGCGATAGGCCACAATTTGAAATTGAAAAAATCCCGAAAATATGTATTACAGCATTTCTCCGATTTTCGAGCGCAAACTCGAGGTGGGGCTGGACCAAATGTGACTTTTGGTAAGTCAATAGATTCCTTGGATCACCCCCTAGCTGTTCAGAAATGCGTAAACCATTCTTTACCCGTGAGCGATAATTGATCGGCGAATTTTCCAACGTACGGGTGCATAAGGCTGTGCCATCGTATAAACATAATTATTCAACATTTAATAGCGAAAATTCGTTATCAGGTTTCAATGCAAGGCTCGAAATACCGGGGGAAATTGTAGGGCGGGAACTGACCCCAGTTTTAAAATCGAATGCATTAGCTAAGAGTATTTTTTTAGGTTGAGTAAAATCAGACATTCAGGCCCGGAATATTACAATAAATCAGAGCGTAAGAAACATTGCGGTACAGTACATGATGTCAAAGGGTGAACCCACTTTTTTTGTAAGCAATATCACCTCACTGCTCATATACCATGTTATAAGGATGCATCCAGATGTAAAGGATGTATCTATTCAACTGATATCAGTAATCTAGGGGGAGGCGAAGTGGTGCTGCGGTAACGTACGCGCCCACGGATGTTAAGGTCCCGGGCTCGATCCCAACCCGGGGACACCCCCTTCATCTCGTGCAGAGTTCATTGGGTCACCTCTGGCTTCGTCTCGGGTGGTATTTCCTACAGACTAAACCACCCGGGGGAGTTCACTAAAAATGGCCACATAAAGACATTGCACTGCACCTTGCACATCCCCTCCTGTCATCCTGCCCGTGGGCCCGGGCGTTACGTATAAAGGCTCCAATGTACACGACAAAAATAAATAAAGGTCCGTGCTACATACCTCTGATGAGGTCAGCACTACCCCGGATTATTATATCAGTAATCAGTGTACAATTATATTTGCTAACGTTTGAAAATAAATGCTTAATAATATGCTGCTTATTATGACAAAACTGCTCTTTCAAATTGACATCTTAATTGGAGTACAATGTTGCTATCATGCACAGCCTTAACTCCAGCAGGCTATTGCAGGAAAGGCCTTTCACTGAATTTGATTTTTTGGACAGCATTATCTAGGAAATTATACATTTTGAAAATAACCACATTTTGATGGATTCATGCCAAATGGCATTCCTTACAGAAGCTCATCCTGGAACCTGCAGAAACATTCAAGTTCAAATGGAACACCTACATGGTAGAGAAGATCATCACTAAAAGTCAGGCTGGAAGTCTCTACAAGGTGCAACGACGCAAGAAGACCATGGAAGACCCCGTGACCATCAAGGTACAAGACAGCATCAACTCAAAGGAAGTGAGCATCTTGAGACGTCTGGCACAGTGCCTCGATAACTCGAAGACCAACGTTGTGGTGCTCTACGATCAGGTCATCCACAGAAACAGGTTGTGCTTAATAATGGAATGGATGCCAACCAACCTGAGAGATATGATCACCGTTATTCCTGGTGGCAAGTTGGCCATCGGACATACTCGCATGATCATCAAGGAGCTCCTCACAGCTCTTGTTTGGTTGAAGGTATGCCAATCTCTAATTTCACAAGGAAAATTATTGATGACACTTTAATCAATGTTAATTAAAAATTATCACATGCAAAACATTAATATGAATGAATTGATAATGTCTTTGAAATGAAGGGCTTGTAATATTCTGGAGCAACACTGATGCTTTCATTTACATTCACCTGTCAGCTTACTCCTTGCATTATCTTTATTACAGGAGAAGGGAGTGATCCATGGTGACATCAATATGTCTAATGTTCTGGTAGACCTTACATCATCTGGCTGGAGAGTGAAGCTGTGTGCTTTTAGTACATCTTTCTTGCGAGATGAAGCACATGAACTCCAAGGCTTCCCTTTGCAGTCCTGTGTCTACACTGCTCCTGAGATTTTACTTGGTAAGTGGCAAATATTTAGATGACAAACAGATCTTTCATAGTAATGATAAAAATTTAACTTTTCGCATCCCACCCTGGACCTCTAGTTTTGTTGGATGTGAGAGACATAGGTTGTGTCCTGATAGGTCTTGGAACTGGGACATGTATATGCTAATGGGTCTCTGAGTAGGATTTCAAAATTACATAATCAAGCAAACCAAGTCATGTGCCTCTTTTATGGTTAAATAATTTGGACATCATACAATGCTAAAAAATTGTTGTTTTTTTTCCAGGTGCGCCACTCACAGAAGCTATTGACATGTGGGCATTAGGAAACATGACGGCATCTCTAGTGCTTGGAAGCGAGAATCCTCTCTTTCCGGCCAAGAACCCTCTCACTCAGCTTTGGCTAATGACGAAATTGCTGGAAAACATCCCCTTCAAGGTCCTTCAGAAGGGAATGTTCACTCTCCAATATTTCGATCCATGGGAACCTCTCTGGCTCACCAAGAAAATGAACCTCAAGGTTTGTATATGGCATGTTCAAACGAAACATAAAGTGAGGCAATATCTCAGGAGCTATTTGTCTCAGCTGAGTGCTAGTGGTATCTCTGAGTAGGCACTTGCATGGCTCTTTTTCATGCAGAGTAGTTAAGTAGTCAGTATATACATGTAGTGGGCAGGAGAGCATTTTGTGCAAGTCTCCCAGGGCTATGGGTTGTCCATTCATGCACAACTTGCCATCATCCTTTTTCCTTATCAAGGAAGGAACTGCACCAGTGGACATTGTCCATTGGATGCCAAGGGTATGTGGGAGAGCCTGCTTCAACCAGAACACCTTGGTGCAGAAACCCACTAAGGAAATGCTCTCTCGAAAGGTCCTCCATGCACACACGTTTGGACAGAAATTCCCTACACCTTCTGAAGAGAGTCATGTGGTTGAATCAGACATTCCCATGGACCTTCTGCATCCAATGGAGACTGTCCACTGGTGAAGTTCCTTCCTTGATGAGGAAAAAGGATGATGGTGAGTTGTGCATGTTTGGATGAATCCATAGCCCTGGCTCCTTGGGAGACTTGCATAAAATGCTCCCGTCTACTACATCCATATTGACTACTAACTACTCTGCACGAAAATGAGCCATGCAAGTGCCTACTCAGAGATACCACTACCACTCAGCTGAGGCAAATAGCTCCCGAGATATTGCCACACTTCGTTTCGTTTGTGTCTGGCTTTGCCAATATATTAATACCAGCAACTTTTTGACTGCGAACATTTGGTTACTGAATTTCATTATCATCAAGAAGCACTTGATGCATTTTTTGATCAGTATTTTTGCTCTAAAATAAAATATCAGTACCATGACTGTAACAAGGTCTCATTGTCAGTTCAAAAATAATTCTCAACCATACTTAGAAAATATTGCATTCCATTTTTTTTTTAATGCACAAAAGATGGACTGGTAGAAAAGAAGAATTGCATGTTGCATAATTATAATCCCCTCATTCATTTTTTGTTATGAACAGTAACATTCACTCCTTCTCACTGCCAATTTCACCCCCTACTTCAATTTGGTATGCCCTGTGCTAAATGTCTTGGTTGCACACAACACATAATGCACCTGTCATTAAATTAGCATGTGAACATTTGTCATTGCAGTCGAGAGGCAACATCCAGAAGATGGTGGAAGATGTTGAGCTGAAACGAGGTTTCAGAACTCTAGATGATCTTCCCAATGCAACATTTGTTGACTTTCTCAAGAAATCACTGCAAATGGATCCAGTAAGATTTACATATTGACATTAACTTAACCACAAGTGATTCTTTATAATGAAGAGTTAACCAATACTTTTTCCTTGCAGGAAAAGCGTGTGCATCCTGGTGCAGCCCTGAACATGGCTTTCTTCCAAGAGTCCATCTTTCGACCTGAAGAGAAAGTATGAGGAAAAGTCCACTTATGTTATGAGTTTTGTGTAAAGATGTTAAATAGCTTACATCAGTGTTACCATTCACTCTTGATGTTACTGATGCACTGATTGATACCAGGTGTCAATTAATTCAGCCAATAGGCTGCTTGTATAGTTGTATGTAATGTACTCATAGCACAATCAATCTTTGAAAAAATAATGTCAATAAATCACAATCATAAGAGCAATGGTTTTTTGTTGTTTTTTGTTTGTTTGTTTTTTTAAATTCAGCAGTCAGATCCAAGGGGCTTGTCACTTCAGTACACCCTCACTGGTGAGCCATGGAGGACCAAGGAGAGCCTAGGTGAGCCACCAAGGGCAAACCTCGCGTCATATGATGAGGAACAAAGGTGCATTATGCAGAGGGAATCCCCGCTCACAGCCGAGCTCTCCCTGGCTCTCCTCAGCTCTCCTTGGCTCCCCTATCAGCTCTCTGTGGCTCAACTCACTGAAGTGACCCATTGTATCCTCACTGGTGAGCTGAGGACGGCCGGGGAGGAACGCAATTCAGTTGAGCCAGTGTACACTTTTTGCGGGGTGACTACCCCCTTGGCTCCTCCCTTGTAAACAAAAAGTTTATCTTGTAATTTCCCACCATTATGAAACTGTTATACAACACAACTTACATTTGTCAATTCTGCATTTTTTTTATTACTGTACATTTTTTTGACAGAACTTGTCAGAACTTCAGAGGTATGTTTGGCCACAGCTTTGCATGATGCAGTTTACACTTATTGATAAACTTCAGTTGTAGAGAAGTTTCTAATCCCAGGATTTTCAGAGAATCCTTTCCATAGAGGGTCTTTGCCTCAGCCAGTCGTTGCGCTTCCACTTGCTCATCTGGGCAGAACTCAGAACCATCAAAAATAGGTAGATCTAGAACCAAACAATGATAATACTCGTAGAAACCCTTGATAAATGGCAAAATATTATCACCACTTCTTAGCAAACAGTTATAATAAAAGCTGCACCATGTGCAACAATTTCCTATGCTTGTCAAATGTTGGTGTCTCAAGGTAAGTTGAAAATAAAGAACACTGTAAGGAATGCACACCACAATCCCCAGTCACTACAATGCATTTGATTTGAAAAACTAAAAATATCTGTGTAAGCAAATCTGATTGTGAGTGTCACTGGGATCTAAGCAAGTCTAAGAGGTAATATGTCAGAAAACCCCATAAAGCGGCCATTCCAGACCATGTACGAAGTACCCTTTTAGTTATCAGTTCCAGTGCTGAAAAATATTATTAACAAAACTTACCAGGGCCCAGGTTAACATACTCTGCCTCCGATTCACGAGCCTTTTCTGAAAAAAAAACACAAAATGATGACATTGCCAAATATTAAGAAAATGACCTGACCAATTTTTCTCCAAAAAAAATAACTGCAGGTGAATCTTGTATCTGCCAATAATGATAACTGTGAATGACAACCCATATTCAGATATTGTCCACCATTGGCAGTTGATAGATGAATAATTTCACTCATAACTATTACTTAAAGTAAGGCATGATAAATAATTACCTACGTCATGTTCACTACTGATCAGGGAAATTCAAATCCCTGTTATAGTCGAGCAATTCACAGTATACAGTTGAATCCAGATATAACAGCCTCAGCTGTAGCAGACTTTTGGTTATAACAGACTCGAACGGCTGGTCCCACCATACTTCCATAAGGTCCTGTGTATTTTACCCCTGATATAACAGCATAATTTCACCTCATCTTGGCTATAACAAACCATTTTTTGGCCTCTCAATGGAAAAATATGCTGCTTTTGATTACTCAGCTTCCCTTCCCACACAAGGAAAGCATTGCATACCGGGGAGGGGGTGATTTTCCCACCTCTCACTGATCTAACACTTGCCAAAAAGTGCAAAATCATGTTTTTCTGGTATAAGCTATTTGGTAATGACAAGATGGCATAAGAAAATTGTAATTTTTTTGGTCCTGCCTAAGTTATGGGTGAGCTAATTTGGCATGTTTGTGGGTAGTTTCATTTTAAAATGCAGTGGTGTGCATTATAAACATGTGGACAGCAGAAAACTTTGTGTATTTGTCGCAAATGTGGCGATTTGGCTATAACTGACATCCGTTATAACATACTGATTTCCTCAGTCCCTTTAAGTTATATCTGGATTCAATTGTATTACACGCCAACTTTGGTGTTTCGTATAAAAATAGACCCTCTTTTTATTTGGAATTATTTAATTATGCAAATTTATGGTTGTACTTGCTCTGATCTGAAAATATTGGGACACCCCCAAAAAATGGAGTGGTGGGGTTATACACAGGATGTGATAAAAAGTTTCCATTAAGATTATCTGGACTTTAGAATGGATAATTATGAATAGTAACAATTGAGCTAGGAGGATACCAAATTTGAAGTTCATTTGACAGTTAACAACTGAAATAAATACGATTATACCTTGGACAGTGAATTTCTGTGGGGTCTGGTAAAAATTGCTGCCACTCTGTTTATTTCTTACTTAGCGGGATGTAAATGTTGATAATGAACCTGAGGGGCCGCACAAACCCAAAAACAGTTATGACATTAATTACAAAAAATCTAGCACAAAATTAAAAAATATTTATCGCAAGTGGATTTTTTCAGAAATTGATACACTTGGCTGTACCACATTTAACGGTGTTATTTATTAATAAATTAAAATGTGATAGTATTGTTTATCTAGAACTCAGTCCAATGTGCTATGATAAAAAATTTCATTGCAATTAAAGTAAAATGGCTTTAAATATTCCTTAATTCAAAAATGCACAGAAAATGGCATATCTGCAAGCCATGATAAATATTTTTTAATTTTGTGCTAGATTTTTTGTAATTAATGTCATAACTGTTTTTGGGTTTGTGCGGCCCCTCAGGTTCATTATCAACATTTACATCCCGCTAAGTAAGAAATAAACAGAGTGGCAGCAATTTTTACCAGACCCCACAGAAATTCACTGTCCAAGGTATAATCGTATTTATTTCAGTTGTTAACTGTCAAATGAACTTCAAATTTGGTATCCTCCTAGCTCAATTGTTACTATTCATAATTATCCATTCTAAAGTCCAGATAATCTTAATGGAAACTTTTTATCACATCCTGTGTATAACCCCACCACTCCATTTTTTGGGGGTGTCCCGATATTTTCAGATCAGGGCAAGTAAATTTGATTTGTATTCTGCTCTCATAATGGTACAGTACATCGGTCTAGCAACATCTGAAGGCAATAATGAGGAAACCTGAGTACAGTCTGAACATACAAGGTCACTTCATAACACACCCTTATGTAGTGGCCTTATTATACACCAGATCTAGTTGGTTTCGAGTATATTGTACCCACAAAGTGGAAGAACTATCGTCTCAACGTGACACACTACTTGAGGGCACACCATTCTGAGCATTCCCTTCAAACAATACTTACTCATCTCTTCCTGGTGAGCAAGTGATTTTGTAAGGTACTCTATCATGTCTTCTGTCACATCCATTCGCAGCTCTGCATGCTCTGATTCATCCCGATCGCAATGTTTACTGTTCATCTTCCGGGTCTTGTACTCTCCATCCTTGTCTTTTTTGTACTTCTTTCTGTTGATCTTCTTGTTCTCTTTTGGTGCACGTGACTGACTTTCCTTCACGCCACTGTCAGTACTAAATGCCACAGCTCCCTGAAGAAGAAAAGCCAGAGTGTACCGGCAGAGCAAGAGTACGGAGGGTTTGCCTCACCTGCATGCTGGCTATGTACTGGCGCAGGGCCCGGTTCTCATACTCCAGCGCAGCAG